>QFEO01004563.1:865-11257 GCA_003316615.1 Amanita pseudoporphyria
ATGTGGCAGCAGCGTCGTGGTAATGCAGCCGAAATGCAAGCGCTGGCGACGTTCTAGTAGCGCCTTACGTTAGAGCAACTCACAGGGACACGCCACGCCATGATTTGAGTCGCGGCCACATCTATTTTTGAAACGATCGGCGCCAATACAGCACAGCCATGAATCTTAGAGTGTGGCTCACGGAACACACTCTGTAACAGTGTCCTGGTGTAGTGATATAAGGGTTGAAAATTCGAGTCACTCCAACGTTTTGTTAGTGAGGTAGTTCGAGAAGAGACCAGTACACGGAACCTGGCCATGCGCGCCCCATATGCTCGAGGGCGACACGCTATACGCATAAATGGGTTAGCAAATGCGTGTTTTCCATACATACCCCAAGCTGCTGCTTGTGGACCATACCAAATTTTGTGGGGGATCGGAAGCCATACTTTCTCTCGATACTATAATTTAAAACTGGACATAAACTAAATAGATAGTACTGTTTCTTGGCAATAATCTGAACTTATAGCTATAAAAAAAAACATCGATGAAACGCCGCCGCCGAATCTTCACACTTCCATCTCATCATCAAAAGGATGCCAGTTGGACGACACTCTTCTCGCCTTGGGATTTTCCTTCTCCTTCCCCTTCCCTTTGTCCTTCACCAACACAGCGTGCTGAGATGGAAGCTGCTTCCCTCTTCGCACGCCCATCTCCCGAATTCCACCAGGTCCCGTTCTCCCGCCCATCAGCTTACTCAACGTCTTGAGCTTCTCTTCCTTTCTCGTCTTCCTTGCCTCCTCTTCCTTCTTTTTCTTCTCGTTCTCCTCATCTTCATCAGGTACCTTGAGCCATTCCAAACTCTTCATCCTCTCCACCCGTTTCTCAATCCTATTTATCCGCATTCTGTACAGCTTCCCACGATCGGGCAAGGGTGTATACTTGGGGAACCCGGATGGTGAGGGATGGAAAGGTAGGTGGTGTAACAGGGAAGAATGGCGACGTTTCTTGAGAGAAAGGTTTGTCCGAGGTTCAAAGATGTTCCCAGGTGACGAGGCAGGGTGGTAATGCGAGCGACGGCGATGACTTGAGGAGACGGGGCTAGAGACGGGGCTAGAAGGACCGGGTGAAGATGTTTGTGGCGGCGGACTAACTGTGTCCCGTGTTTTCGGGTTATTCGCGCGAGTTAGTGACTCAAAAAGGGACGTAGCAGGTGAAGAATAATCTCTAGTATGTTTAGAAGGTGACGAAAATGCTAGGAGTGTACTTGGAGAAAGAGATTCGGGGTCGGTTTCTTCCTCTTCCGATGAGGTATGATCATACTCTTGACCAAAGCTAGACCCAAAATGCTCTCGAGATCGGGCAAGACGTTGGCATCGTGAAAAGAAATCTGAAAACGCGTTGGGAGAGTTGAAATATTCAAGATTTAGTGTTACGTGGATATCGTCAGGTTCTCTTCCTTGGGATGCATCACTATCGTCCGCTTCAGGTTCGATCCTCTCTGGATCCTGGAAGACATCGTCGCACGTATCTAGATCTGTTTCGCCTTCGGCGTCCCGGTCTGTTAGGTCTTGTTCTTGGTGTGATATTTGTTGGCGAGACTTCGGGCTGGCAAAAGAGGACGATGAGGATTGTGCTTTCGTTATGCTACTTTGTTCAATAGTCCGGGAACGTAGACCACGCGTAAAGAAAATTGGCTTCGGAATGACTGATGGTAATAGGGATACGAGCCCGCGACCCATAAAGACGTAAGGCGTGTTTGAAACGCCTTTTCGCTTTTCTACCGGAGTCGTGTTGATTGTGATGTGCACTTGAGTTGTACTGTTATGATACTTTTGAAAGTTAATATTATAAGAGAAATTTTCAAGTCGAGTAGACGCACGTAGACGATGGCCCTAGTCAGGTCGCAACCTTTTGGCCACGCTCGTTCAAGGGTAAAATCTTCTTCGGCATGCCATTTCCACTCCCCCGGTTCTTCTTCCCCATCATTAGAAGTCTGACCCTTCTCGGCAGTGGAAGGCTCCTCCCCTTCGACGTCTGTCAGACTAAACTCTGGGCGGTACCGACATGGGTCTTTCGCACTCGATAGTTTAGCCCAAGTTTGACCGGCTTTTACCTGACCAGGCTTGTAATTCATACTGAACAAAAAAATCTTTCGTTTGACCTCGAACAGATGCCCTTCTGCCTGTGACAAGATCGAGCGTCGATCACCAAAAAGGAAAGCTATGAGACAGCGGAGGTGCATGAACGTGTAATTTGTCGGAACTTGCACAATGCGGTGTACACCTCCATGCAGACGTGGAGTCGGGCGGTCCGTGCGGATCAGTTGGAATCGGAGGGGGAGGTGTTTGGAAAAGGCAGTCGGGGGAGGCAAAGACTTGGCGAGGGTGCGAACACGTTTGCGGCCGAATGGATTGGAGGGTGAGTCGCAGGGGCGAACGGGGAGGGCGGGGCCATTGCGGGGACGTTTTGAGGGGGTCTCTGGAGCGGGGTCGAGCAGGTGCTTCAGGCTGGCCATGTCGCGCGTTCAAAATACGCGCCATTTTCAGCGCGTCAGTCAGGTCACGTGTTTTCGCGTTCATGCTGTGGCTGACCGTCAGTCAGGCTAGGGGCTTATAACATGGCGCATCTCAACGTCCTTCTTCCCCCTCCGCAATCATGTTATTTGTATTAGCACTTCTTAGCTTGAGCTTCGCTGGCGTGGCTTGGGCCCAGTCTGCCACAGTCGATGCCTATCTTGCTACCGAGTCTCTCATGGCCAAGACTGGTATGTTGGCCAACATCGGCCCTTCTGGTTTAAAGTCTTCGGGTGCAAGGGCCGGTATAGTCATCGCCTCTCCGTCTAACTCCAACCCCGATTATCTCTATACCTGGACTCGGGATTCTGCCTTGGTCATGAAAGTTATTATCGACCAGTAGGTTATTACGCGCATCGCTGGCGTTTTCTAACTTTTATTTTAAGATATACTCTTGGCCTTGATTCGACATTGAGGACATACATTGACGACTACGTCAACTCTCAAGCGATTATACAACAAATATCTAATCCTTCCGGCAGCATCAGCACGGGAGGCCTTGGAGAGCCAAAGTTTAATATTGACGAAACTGCATTCACTGCACCATGGGGGCAAGTATAACTTCACGTTCCATGTTCTCGTACTGAAACTGTCCACTTTAGGCGACCTCAAAGAGGTATCATTATCTATCTTTTCTTGATTACGATCATAACTTGTGGTGAATTTAGACGGACCCGCTCTTCGAGCCACCTCGCTTATAACATGGGCGAATTACCTTTACTCACAAGGCAATACGACCTATGTAAGCAACACCCTTTGGCCCATTATCCAAAGGGATCTTGGCTACGTTGTATCCTACTGGAATTCGTCAACGTACGTGGCGTTTTTCTTTAAAATACTCTTAATACCCATGAGCATATACGCAGCTTTGACTTATGGGAAGAAGTAAACTCGGCGTCATTCTTCACTACGGCTGTTCAACATCGCGCCCTCCGCGAAGGAGCTGCACTTGCTACCCTCCTTGGACAGAGTTCAACGTCATATACCACGCAAGCGGCAAATCTTCTTTGCTTCCTACAGGTTAGTGTATATATGTTGCTTGTCTAACTTGATTTAACTTCAGCTTTTAGAGTTACTGGAATAGCGGCGGTGGTTATATTACGGCCAATACCGGCGGAGGTCGATCAGGAAAAGACTGTAATACGGTTCTGGCAAGCACTCATACATTTGATGCTACTGCGGGCTGCGATGCAATTACTTTCCAACCGTGCTCCGACAAGGCTCTTTCGAATCTCAAAGTTTATGTCGACGCGTTCAGGAGCATCTATAACATCAACTCGGGGATTCCTTCGAATCAGGGCGTTGCCACTGGCAGGTATCCAGAAGACTATTATTACAATGGAAATGTAAGACGGTGATCCTTGTCTCCTGCATCATGCTAAAACGTGACACAGCCTTGGTACCTTACAACTCTCGCGGTTGCCGAGCAATTATATGATGCTTTGATTGTGTGGAATAACCAAGGATCAATCACCGTCACGTCCACCTCCCAGCCATTCTTCTCTACTTTCGTGTCGGGCATCGGCACCGGGATATATTACTCGAACTCATCGACGTTCAGCACCTTGACTAGTTCAATCGGAACCTTTGCTGATAGCTTCGTTTCGGTAGTTTCCAGGTACACTCCGGCTGACGGAGGGCTTTCCGAACAGTACAGCAAGTCTACAGGGGCACCGACAAGTGCCTCAGACTTAACATGGAGTTACGCCGCGTTGTTGACGGCTTACATGGCAAGGAACGGCGTCACCTACGCCAGTTGGGGCGCCGCTGGTCTAGCCCTTCCTTCCGGCTGCGCTTTTTCAACGACATCCAATACTATCTCCTTCACATTCAACGTCAATGCCGTAACACAGTCGGGAGGTAAGTGTCCCTCTGATATAGAAAGGATTTATGACGTGTAACTAACCGTTCGACAGAGAATATTTTCGTCGTTGGAAGTGTATCTCAGCTGGGAAACTGGTCTCCAAACAATGCCATCACGATGACCGCAAACAGCAACCAAATATGGAGCAGTAGGTCTTTCGATTAGGTTTCTGGAAACATTCCGACTGACAGGTGGATTCAGCAACGGTATCTCTGCCCGCGAGTTCCACGTTCCAATACAAGTATATTCGCAAATTGAATGGCGCAGTAACTTGGGAGGTTGATCCGAACAGACAAGTAACAACACCATCTTCTGGAAGCTACACCGAGAACGATACCTGGCGTTCGTCATCTACTTCTACCTCCACCTCCACCTCCAGTACCGTCACATTCACATTCAATGTCAATGTTACAACCCGATACGGAGGTTAGTTATTAATTTAATACCGAAAACGTTTTTGATGCATTATTATTGGACAGAAAATATCTTTGTGGTCGGAAGTATATCCCAACTCGGGAGTTGGTCTCCCGACAATGCCATTGCGCTAAATGCAAACAACTATCCAACATGGAGCGGTAGGTGTTTTGTTCAGTACTTTAGATACACGCGATTGATATTAGACTTAGTGACAGTAACGCTGCCAGCGAGCACCACATTCCAGTTCAAGTATATCCGCAAATATAATGGTGCAGTGACCTGGGAGAGTGACCCGAACAGACAAGTAACAACGCCGTCTTCTGGGAGCTATGTTGAGAGCGACTCTTGGCGTTGAGATGCACGATATACCATGGAGCTATGTTCTGTACTGTGGCAATGTTTACTATTACGCGGGTAGTGAAATAAGTATAATATTTCTATCGCTCACAAAGATGAATTCTACCTACGAACGTTACTACTGTCGAAAATCTCGCTTTTTATCTTTCTTCGGGATATTCAGAGCGATTTAATTTAACTATCTCACCCTTATATCTAACACTAATAGCGATGTTCTCTTAGTAGCCAAGCTGACTGGTTTCTTTTTCCTCACGGTCCAATGACCTCGAGTAAACACGATATCGGCCTGGAAGCAGCGCGCAACAGCAAGGGCGAAATTTGCATGCAATTAATGTGTTAGACTGATACGTAATGTGGCCACTAGTGATCATATTTCCCACACTGAGCTTTCAAAGATTAGACAAAGGGTCGGAATTCTCATCCCTTACGCCTCCTCACTCGCAGGTGGCTCCAGGCACCTTCCTCTTCAAGTATTCGTTCCTCTGTGGCTTTCATCATCCACGTACCTATATTAAGATGGCGGCCTTTTATTCCTTGGATTCTGCGTGCCACCACCATCCCGAAGACATCAGCATCTCGTCGGAATATTTTTATTGTTAGTCGTCTTGTTTTGTTCACTGATATAGAACTACGACTAAGGTGTTTGCCAGATTCGTCCTCAATGACGACACCTAGTAGATGTGGAGCCGCAGGCATCCACGTTCAGACAGTTAAAAAGGTCACAAAAGAACTTCGAGATGATATTGGGGATAGAGTCTGTGGCAATATTCCTGCCATCGATTTTATCAAACACGTTTGGGGAGTGCGAACAGCAGAAATAAATACCCTCGTCGGCCACAAGTTCAAATTGGCATCTAACCCTTTGAAGCGTTACAGGGATATATTGGCAGACACCCAGCATCGCGAGAAGCTCCTTTACGAACCATTCAAAGAGATTGGTAATAATATTGTTGAAGATGCTCGGAAACTGCTCGGAAAGGATGCTAAACCAAAGACTACTCTTCTCCTCCACTTTCGCGGTGACGGAAACATACGTGGTGGTTTCACGCAGACACTGCGCAGACCTGATTTGTTTGCTGTTTCATTACCTCACGCTGCGGACAGGGAAATTTCGTGGCATAAGATAATTGTGCCCTTTGAAGTGAAACGGCCGCTTCCTGCACCTACTTCGCCCACTCCTTCAAAGAAACGTTTACCACTTGAAGAAGCTTTGAGGAAACGAGGAAGACCATCTGCAATACAGTCGACAATGGTCATGCGACCCCCGTCCTCTAGCGAAGTTCTGAAAGTTGATCCTCCACGGTCCCTCCCGTTACGCGAAGAACAGCCAAGGAGAGACTCGAGAAGTTCGAGCAAACAGTCAAAAGAAGCCAGTTCACCCTTGTCTCTCCCTTTGCACCAGGAACCGCCGAAGAAAGGTTCGAGGCACTCGAGGAAACAGTCCAGAGAAGCAGGTTCTAGTCGGGATGCAAGTCAGTCTTTTGATGAGCAGCTGGATAATCCTCCTATCCGAACTTTATTCGCGAACGCTGGCAAAGGTCTCCAATCCGCGCCGGATGTATATCACACTACAACTCCGACTGCGACTGCGACTGCGACTGCAACTGCCACCACAACTAAGCGCAAAGCACCGGATTTTGCAGATTTGGTTACTTCGCCATCAAAACGTTCACACACAAAGCTGTACATTCCTGACAATGAACTACAACTAGCAAGATATGCTCTGGATTGTATGGATTCGGCGAGCCGCCATTATACGACCGGATTCTATTTGGACGGCCTAAACGTCTCACTCTGGTACTATGACAGGACTTACGTCGCTCGTACGGCCAAGTTCAACTTTGTCAAATCTCCTGATTTGCTTGCATTGACGCTTTATGCTATCGGTTCACGTGATTCTCGTCACGGTGGGTTTGACCCGTTCATTCTTCCAATGTCATCTTCTCCCCCGTCCTTTGTTGGCCACCTGCCAGAAGATCTTCCAAGCATTGATCAAAGCCGCGGGGAACAAATTGTTATTCGTCCAAGTAACGGCACGACAAAGCGTTTTAAACTCACCGGGAAGTTGCTTTACGCGTATCGAGGACTACTGGGTCGTGGTACTATGGTCTTCCCAGTTGCTCCTTTGGACAAAGACGACTCTCCTCACTGTCAAGTTGTCAAAATTTCCTGGCCGAATGTACAGCGAAAGAGGGAAGCTGAGCTTATCAAGCACGTTCGTGAAGCTATTCCCGAGATGACAATGCATTTACCAAACGTAACTTGCTGGATGACGTTGTCTGCGGAAGACTTGCAACTACCCCGAGTGAAGTTGGGTATTAGTGTTCCCGAAGACTGTGAACGCGAACTTCACATGATGGCCATGGAATCCTGCAAAGCACTTTGGAAAGTTAGGTGCATTGAAGAATTCCAGGAGGCATTTGTCGACTGTGTTGAATGTCAGTGCGAAAGTCATAATTCCTTCCTTGCGCATTGTTCATGGTATACTAGGTCATTATGCCGCCTACCGGTTTGGTCGAGTTTTGCATCGCGATCTGAGTGTGAACAATCTCATGATTTCCTCTAATGAAGAGCAAGAACGGCCTTTAGGAATATTATCGGACTGGGATCTCGCCTCACAAGTCGATGACAAGAACGAAGTTATTGTTTCAAATACAAGACATCGCACTGGCACACTTCCCTTCATGTCACTTGACTTGCTGAGAGCAAGGTCACCTGTTCATCGTTATTGCCATGACTTGGAGTCGTTCTTCTACATCCTAGTATGGGCATCGGTCCACTTTGACTTGCCAAACAAAAAACAACTTCCACTCAATCCTATGTTCGAGAATTGGAATAACCCGAATTTGACGGTGGCCGCAGATCCGAAGGAAGGCTTCATGTTGGTCATACACAAAGCAGAAGCCGTCTACAAGGTAGTCAGGTCAGAGTTCCAGCCGCTCCTGAGTGAATGGATTAGGCCCTTGCGCAAGTTGTTCCGCTCTGTTTATGTCAATTTTCTGGTTGCAGATGAGTCAGAAAAAGAGAGCTGCGATAACATGACTGAATCCCTCGAACAACAAATGACATTCGACGCATTCATGACCGCTATTGGTCGAGTACCACGCCAGCATGATCGTTTAAAGACTAGCGGAGGAAAGGCTTCAGCGTCTGCATGATCAATGTATGTATTGTAGCTGCGATTTGACATACTGTGTCTAGTTTCTGCGAATTGCCGAGTTTTATTGTACTAACATGCTTCCATTGATGTTGTGATTCTTTGAGAGAAAAGTGTCCTGCCCATGGTTACTGAGTTCCGGTAGCTTCAGAGTGAATGGATCAAGCCTATTCGGGATCAAGTCGGATAGCCCGGAGAAACGTGTAAACGGCAGTGATGGTATGATTGAGGTGCTAGAACAAAGAACCACGTTTAATGCATTCATGGCCACTACTGGGCGGGTACCACGCCAGCTCGAGCACTTAAACGTTAAGAGAGGAAAGAAGGCAGAGGCTATAGTTGCATGATCGATGCGTTGCCTACTGACAAAATCGCAACGCGATCTGGATAACAATCCATAATGAACTATGACAGTTTCTGCTTTAATTGTCGAGCTTGTATGTCACTGCCTTGAATGTTCCTTATCAAGGAAGATAGCTTCGTTCTCTCCCTCGCCCATTCTGTGGCTGAAGAATGTCAGAATCGTGCCGAAGAGCCTTCGATAGCATACCTATGTTAATCAGAATATGGACTAGACAACGTCCTTGTAAACAAGTGATGGCCATTCCGCGCGGTAAGGAAAACCTTTCAATAATTCCGATGAAACAACATGGAACGCGTTCTTCCGTTCTTCAGATTCAGTTATTCATTGTGCATTTGTCTTTAGTTTTACCAGTATTTTGCGGGAGGGATCCCACTACAAAAGCTGAAAATAGTCTGCCCACCTTTGAGCGCAAAGAAGACAGCGGCATGCATCGTCGACTCCTTCTCGTCTATCTTTATGGAGTAGGATATGAGATTGACAGACTCGACAGATGCCTCAAACTATCAAAGTCGTTCATGGTTAAAGACAAGCTCAAACAGAAACTCCTCGCGTCTTCGTCTATGGCGACAGGTCCGATTTACCATTTCTAAAGCAGCCGCTGATTCGGCAATCCTACAAAGGCAAACAAATAAAAATACTAGAATAGAACTAGAAAGGAGACATATACTCAGACAGTATATAAGACACTATGTAGCGAATACATCTAAGACACACGCTCTCTCTCTCACCCCCATTCCTGCTGCTTGCCAATTTACTCAGCGCTCAGCTTAACCGAATATTTTCATTAAACTTTCTTCCGCCATCGCCTTCACATCTCTCCGTTGCTCAATTCAACTCCTCCTCGCCGCTTTCATTGTCTCTCCTGTGTAGCACCGTGTCGGCAGACGCGATTGTCTGTTTTGGCTCATCCAACCGATTGTCCAATTCCAACACGCAGCCAGTGGGGCCGGGGTTGTGCCGCTTCATTCTTTCCGGACCATTTAGATAGCGGCTATATATTGGTAAGGTAATGCAGTTTCATGTCTGAATGTAGGCTGTTAAAAGCAGGCACCAACTAGACGCTATTGTTGACGACTAGTGATGTCGAGATCGACCAAGAGCTAGAGCAACATTCCGTTGTCCAGTTCGGAGATCCCAGGCGATCAATTACGAACTTACCCAACGAGATCCTTGGCTATATATTCATCCTGTGTTGTCACGACTGTGTCCTATTGCCCTATGGTCGAAGCAATCTCCCTTGTCAACTTGTCATATCACATGTATGCTCCAAGTGGCGTCAGATTGCACTGAGTACACGAAAGCTATGGCGCAAAGTCAAGCTGTCGTATTATCCAACAAAGCTCCCTTACATTATCCCCATCTACAAGACGTGGGTCTCTCGAGCTGAAGGCTGTCCCTTGGATGTGGTACTCGATTCACCGCTGACCAAAGATTCTTGCAAAGAGTTCATAACGCCCTATCGGTTCAAAGATCTTGATATTGAATTGCTATATTATCAGTTATCCACTTTGTCCAAATTGGACCTTGATACTAAAGAGCTTGCAATCACGCTGAAGGGCTCAGTAGAGGATGCGGACATTAACTTCGCAGTGCCCCCTTTCACCAGCCGGACACGTTCCTTAACCATCTGTGTCGATAAGGCATCGGATTGGGAGAAGATCGACGTTGTCTTGGGGGC
>QFEO01004611.1:0-14724 GCA_003316615.1 Amanita pseudoporphyria
TGCATATTAGTCTATTAAATAACTATTTTGGTCTTTAATCATAGCCATTGGCATGGCTGCTATTACATATTAAAGCCCTTGACATCCATCTCTAAAATACCCAAGGAGCGAGCCTGTGCGCTTTACGATGGAATCTTCCATTTTTATCGGAATAGATGCGTTACAAGGCGTGCACACCAATGATGCTTTGATGACGGCGATTCGTTGAACTCTTCCCAGCAATTTGCCACACGAGATAAATTGTACGCCCAAGAACTTCAGTTCTGTCTAACAAGCCGCAGATGGCCTACTTGGGCATGTCCGATCTGCCAATCCTTGTCAAGAAATAAAGTGTCCCTTTATTTAGCGATCATTTACTGTGATTAAAGACTCCGCCGACAGACTAGAACAAATGTTGACATGAGGATTTGATCTGACATGTCGAATGAGACACAAGACATGGGAAGCTGTGTTCACATGCGGAGCTCTGCGGGATTAAAGTGACTGCCTATTGTACATAATGGGCGCAATATACATTCATCATACTTAATATGTCAAATAACCATGTATAGTCGAAGTGCGGCGAGTCGGAGGGTCTTACGTGTCAAATGCAGGATCGAAATCCGCCCACCCTCTTGTGAGATAAATTTCAGCTGCTCGAAAAAAACGGAATCGACCAACACCTTGCCCCACTCAACCCATCATGCGGACCGGGAAATTTTGACATTGACGTCGACGTATCTCCAGTTGCTGAGCATCATTCGGCGCAACCGCCGCGTAGAGGTCTACTTGAATTACCAGGATTTTTACAGAGAGTACAAGCAGAGCGGCACGGAGATTATGTATCACAAGTGCCGAGAACAAAGGGGCGAGATGGACAGTGTCCCGAACGTGAGTATATATCAAAGGGAGACGTAAACTACTAAGCTAATTCTTACTCTCGGTGTGGACCTCCCATCAGAACGGCCATTAAGTCGTGGGCAGGCTGGTTTGTTGGGACGGGCATTCCTTGTTGTGAAAGATGCGGCGGGATTATATGAGGTAGTGCATGATTATGCAGCGGTTGTGGTTGCTGACGCATCGACAGTATGGGATTGTGTAGCTGGGAGCTCTGCCCTTGTTGTGGCACTAAACTATTGTTCATACCTCTCAGCCCACTGATGCCAACGCCACCCATGGCCAAAAATTGTGCCTGGTTCGGATTCAAGTTATTTGGCGGGTTAAGACCGTTCATCGCGTGATTGAGTGAATTTTGCAGTTGATGCGTCGGAATAGGGCCACGCAGTGGTGGACCATTATAACCGAGTCCACCACTAGGAGCAAAGGCATTGAAGTTCTGTTGCTGGGGAGGAGCATTTAAAGGTAGGGACCCATGTAGGTTGGAAGATGGCACGCCTGGTATGTTCAGGAAATGTGACGGGTCATGCGGAGGACGGCCTCCAAGATTTGCCAATCCTGGCGGAAGTCTCTGGACATTCTGCAACGGACCTTGCTGGCCTGAGATAGGCGAAGGACCACCACGGAAATGAGCTTGTTGCACGGGAATCCCTACGTTTCTCTGGGGATTAAATATTGGCGGTGGGCCGGCATACATAGAGTCCAGTCGTTGTTGTGATGATCGTTGAAGATTATGATGCATCGCGTCTTCCAGCCCATCCGAATAAAGAGGAGTATCTCTATTCCTTGGTGGCGGTATGGTACGCAACCCGGGGACCATCCCATCGGGAACAAAATTTCTGTCGTCCATTCGGCTCTCATACAATGGCTCTATGCGATGGCCGCCTTGCATTTGTTGTGATTGTTGCTGGTAAGCTACTTGCTGCAAGAGTTGCAGGTTATTTTGTGCTTGCTGAGCCATTGGGTGATTGTTTGATAATGCCAAAGTTGTGTTGGCAACGTTTCTATGTCCCTGCAATTAAGATGTTAGAAAAAGAGTCCTAAATGATGGCGTCGGATACTTACTTGTGAAGAGTTGTTCAGCATGTTGAAAATGTCTTCCAATGTTCGTTGCTCGTTGGCGACATTATGCGGTGGTTCGTGCGCGTTCTGCTCAATTCTCTGGCTAGGGTGTGTCAAACCAACAGGAGTTTGCGGCTTTGGCAGTGGTACAGAGGAATCACGCATTTTGTTGTCAAAAAATTTTGCAAAGCGACTTCCCCTCGGTCCAGGATACCCGACATTGTTCATATCATAGGTGTTCCTGTCCAGATGACTGGCCTCTACATTTAGCGAAGGGCGTTCTTTATGGAGTCTCCGTAAAGCCTCTTGAGCGTTAGCAACAACAGCATCGTCTGGCAAAGCACGATTGTGTTCCTCAAATGGAGAGAAACCGGGAGGATGGGAAGCCTCAGGTTTCACACCATATTGACTATATACCGGATCGACTGGATTCGTTCATACGTGAGCTACTTCGACTCGTATACATTGCATGAACTTACGAGATACCGAGTGGACTGCGTTAGCTGGGCTTCCGATCGCAGGTGACTTGGTACTCGAGGTAGGTGAACGGCCTAATGAAAGAAGCCGGGAGGCTGAAGGTGGGTTATATGTAGTAACGACGATTTCGTTGCCAGTTTTCTCCACAGTTTGCTCGGGCTGCGCTGTATTTACCACATACCCTGAGCCTGATGTTTTGCGTAGGGCAGCTGATTCATCAAAGGAAGCTGTATCAGATTGGGTGGCTACTTCCGGTATATGAACAACGTTATGGGACTGATGGGATGTATCCTTGGAGGACATTGAATTAATGACGGCTGCTGTATAAGAGCCTAATAAATGTTATTTGGCTATCCCGTATGATACGAATTCGTTATACTTACCGTTCGGCATAGACGAAGAATCGACTGAGACTGGCGCTGTGTTGGGGGACAAATCAGTTTTCTTCTTTTCTTCCTCGCGCTTCATTAGCAGCTTGAAAAGCTGTATCTCATCGAGCTGTTTTTCCGGTGCATCGGCCTTCTCTGTGCCCTCAACGTTCGATCCACCTTGTTCTGTAGTTGATGAAAGACTTTGTTCTTTTTCCCTTTCTTTCTGTTCCTTTTCTTTCATACCCTTCTTCCATGCTTGTATGCCATCAAGTTCGCCATCAGAGCTCTTCCCTCCCAAGATACCAAAACTAGGGCCATTTGGAACATAGGTATCCATCCATGCTGGCTCCTTTTCTTTTTCTCTTTCCCTGTCTCGATCCCGATCCTTGGCGTCTTCTCCTTGTCCATATTTTCTGTCTCTCGTTGGTCGTTTACTCCGAGCATCACGCTCGTCAGTAGCCCAACGACGGTCGCTCGATAAATCCCAGGCAGAATCACGTTCGCTCGGCCTTTCCCTGTTTTCTCGTTCGCGTCTTACTGCCATGCGTTCGTCACGCTTGCCGTCATCACGCCAATGTCGAGGATCGTCATGCTCCGAGGAGTCCCTATCCAGGTCTCGGTCACCACGAGAAGAACGGTTGTCATCGCGCCTGTCTCTTTCGTCGCGCTCACGTCTTGTAGAAGATGCGTCACGTCTAGACCGGGAAGGCCCTCGTGCCCTTGAACGAGGGCGGTCACGATCGTCCCGGTCTTTACGGCCACTCTCCGTTTCTGCATTGGATATAGGTCAGTATAGTGATACTTAACCAATGTGACGACCGACTTTCTTCTCTTCCAGAGCGTGATGGTTCGCCACCTGAGTAGAATATTAAAGGTACACAAAATTTCACTAGCTAAATGCTTACTTCTTCTCCAATCGTCGGCTACTTCACCAGACTTCTTCTTGGAACCATCTCTATTTTCTGTCCTTCTGGATGACAAAGCAGAGGTTTGGGAATGAGAGCTGAGCCGCGCGGAGCCATTCGAAGTTCCGTCTCTTTCTTTTCCCCGTAGTCCAGACCCAGGGAGCGCCATGCGGTCGCGGTCATATTTGTCAGAAAGCTGTATTAAGTTCAGACAACCAAAAAGGCGTTTTAGAAAACATCAGGCTAACGTGTCGTAGTCGCTCTTGTCCTTCCCTATCTCGGTCTCGGTCACCGTCTCTGTCGCGGTCTTTGTTGTCGCGATCGCCCGCGCGCAGAGACTGATGCTTAAAATTTCCCATTTGCGATGGCTGGGACACTGCTGAGCGGAAGCTGGGTCTGGAGGATGCATCTATGCCGATTCAGAGATAAATGGCTGCGAATTGTAAAGGCCGATGCGGCAACGCACCACCGTCGTCTGGGTCCCTCCGGTAGCTTTATATGGTAATAAGTAAGCAAGTGAGTACTGGGATGGTCGTTTGTAGTGACATACCGTCTTTCGCGGGTATTGGAGGATGACGACTCGGCATCTTTTCTGAGCACAGTTTGCTCGAGGTCGGCGCTACGAGATGCGGTGTGAAGAGCGTCTAGAGGGGAAGACACAGACACGTACCCGAACCAGTCTTTTAGTCCGGGCATGTTAGATGGGGGCTGTACGAGGGGGGAGTTGTGGAGGTAGAGGAGCTGGGAGCGCGTGTAGACGATGATGGGAGGCTTGTGGGGGTGAGGGGGAGGATCGTGGAGGAGTGAGTTGGCGAGAACATGGGAGAGGGAGTCGAGGGCAGGATCGGACATGGTGGAGAGGAGACAGGCGAGTCGGTGGTCGTTGGCGCGGGCCTTGAATTGGCTGGCCGTGGCGACTGCCTGATCAGGCAATGCTCTCGCTCAGGCATTTCGTCCTCCGTCAGCAGGCCATTCACCTCTACCGCCGCCTCGTCCGCGCCTCCAGACGTGCGTTTCTCTCCTCTGCCCTTCGTCCGCTCACACCCACACCCACCCACAGATATCCCCGACCCCCACGCCAGATGCGACACCATCGCCTTTTTCCGTGCAGAGTTTGACAGAAACAAACACCTCTCCGACGTCGTGCGTCCATCCCCCCTCCTTCCTGCTCCCCCCGCTCACCCAACCCACCTAAGGATGCCATCGAGAGCAGAATAAAAGCTGCTCGCCGCGAGATCAATCTTATCCTCCCACTTGCCCGCTGATCTGCTGGCTGCGATCATTCTATTTCAACCTTCAGGTACATCCCGCAGTAGTCCGCAGTCGTTATCTTTTCAATGCATCATGATTTTTTTCCTTTTGTGTGATCAGCAGACCCAAGATCGCAGCCTTCTATATATTTTGATGGGTGCTTAAATACCCTGCGCTATCTCAGGGGTTGCGCAGTCCCCCCTAGAAGCTCTTCATCCTCAGTCCATCCTCTGCAGCGATGGAAATCCACATGAAGGGCATCGGTTGGGGCGTCGATGCAGTTTCGTTGACCCGTGAATTTGCAAAGGTCTTGCACTCTCCAAAGTATGAGGCGCTTCTTCCCAAGATGAATTTCCATGTTTTCCTCAAGCGTAATGGGCGCAGCCACGCCGGGTGGGGTTTCCTCACTCTACCGACGAATGATATCGGTCAGATATTCCTGGACGAGTTTGGATTCCCTATGAAAAAATTTCACATGTCTGGACGAGCCATAACGTTCTCTCGAAGCAGGAAGGAATGTAATCCGGAAATTCTGGAAAGGATTACCCGTTTTCCTTACTTCGATCCCCAGCATCTGCAAGACAGCGAGGACAGAGCTAGCCGTTTACAATCCGGACTCATTCACATCAATACTGTCCAGTTTGGATGGTCCTGTCGCGACGATTATTTCTCTGTTGAATGGGAAAGTATCTCCCACACAGAGTGTAATTTATCGTTTGACGCGGAAAGGAATGAAGTACGGATCATCATAAAACAATCCCTCGAAACGTACTTCGTCGCTATGCGATACAGTCAGATCAACTACATGCAGCTAGACCACCGTTCTTCCGAACCTTCGATTTATTTCGGTTTATCTACGCCTCCAAGCTTCGAGCAAAATAACCGAAATAACCAAAATAAGGGCACTCCTCCTCGCCTGCGGTTGTCTTGCCTCCCGTTTGATGACCACGCCCGTGTCGCTCCATACACCTCGGTCGCGGTACGCGTGATCTGCTCGAGCCTTGCAGACATAGCAACCTTCCAAAACATGTGTAAGGATGCTCAGATGGAAGGTAAAGTAGACGAATCTGAAATCTGGACATGTCATCGAGAACTATTCTCCCTCGAGGCAGTTAAGCAGTACCAAGAGTGGGTAGAGCAGCTTCCTTGGGAGGTTGCATTTCAAGTCGAAGCCATTGTCCGACGTATGACTGTCGATTTACACGAAATGCTTTCCCTCGAGCACAAAATCTCTGTTGCCGTGAGACGTCGTGGCAAGAAGTATGCCTCAGAGATGTTGAGACACTTTGGCAGTTGGCTACTCATGCATGACGATGAAGAGGGCGACGTATCCCAATGGTTTGACAATGCTGCTGACGAATACGCCAAGATATCAAAGACGCCAACCCTTAAGCCGACAGATGGTAGCCTATTCCAGGCATTGCACGTTTCAATCACCCCAACTACCATATCCCTTGATGGACCTTTCCCCGAGCGATCTAATAGGGTTATTCGTTCCTACGAGCTGTCAAATCACAGTTCGTTCCTGCGAGTAAATTTCGTGGAAGAGGGAGGTCTGGCCTACCAATTCGACCGCGATATTGACGGTAGAGATTTTACACAACGGAGAGTAGGAGGATTTTTGGTTGACGGCCTAAAAATCGCTGGACAGCATTTCCGTTTCCTGGCCTATTCGCAGTCAGCACTTAAGGAACATTCCGTATGGTACGTCTCGGAGCGTATTTCGTGCACTGCTGACACACCCGGCTTTAGGTTTGTCAAGGAGTTCATTGACTCAGAGCAAGGCTGGGTGACTTCGGAGACAATTATCGCAGGCCTTGGCCAATTCTCAGACCTAGCATATGACAGAAATTTGATATACTGCCCTGCAAGATATGCTGCTAGACTCTCTCAAGCGTTCACCGCGACGGACGCCTCGGTTGCAGTGGAAGTTGAAGAAATTCAATTTATCGGGGACATCGAAACTGAAGACAAGAAGTACTGCTTTACGGATGGGGTTGGGACAGTCTCTCCAAAACTGGCTGGTGATATCTGGAATGAACTGAAACGAACCCAACGGAGAGCACGGAATAAGAAGACACATCCTAAGGCCTTTCAGATCAGATTCCAGGGCTCGAAAGGAATGCTCTCGGTCAACTATAAACTGTCTGGCCGTATGCTATGCCTCAGGACGTCGATGATTAAGTTCAGTGACCCTAATTCAAGTGTCATTGAAATAGCTCGAGCGTTTGATCGACCTGCACCGTACTTTCTGAACAGACCTCTTATCATGCTCATGGAGGGTCTTGGGGTCGAGTTCGAGGCGTTTAAAAAATATCAGGACCTGGTTATCAAACAAACTCATGGTGCAGTTTCATCCACAGATACAGCTGCAAGAATGCTCGAGAGTTACGGCCTTGGTACATCATATACGGTGCCGTCCGTTCTATTACAACTCCACAAGCGCGGAATACGAAACATATTCGTCAATAAGTTCTGGGAGAAATCCATGGATTTCGCTGTATACCATGTTCTTCGAGAATTGAAGAATCATGCGCGCATTCCCATTCCGGATGCTTGGACCCTCGTTGGTGTCGCCGACGAGCATAAATATTTGCGGGAAGGGGAGATTTTTGCGTGTGTGAAGCCTCTTACAGGTGGCACGATATATCTCGAAGGCGATATTTTGATATCGAGATCGCCCACGATACATCCAGGAGATGTTCAGATTGTTAGGGCCATTGGTCCTCCACCTCCAGGATCCCCCTTTGAGAAGGAACCACTGCCCAACACCGTCATATTCAATACAGAGGGTACGTGTATCAGATTGCCATCTAATTTGTGAACGGCCCATAATACATACCGCAGGAACAAGACCGTTACAAACTTGCCTCGGCGGAGGCGATCTCGATGGAGATCTATACAATCTACTACCCCTCGATAAAATGCCCGAGTTCAGACCGAGGTCCACGCAAAACCCAGCAAGCTATAACCCAGCACAAAGGAGGTTATTGGATCGCCCTAGCAACATAAATGACGTCGCCGACTTTGTTGTGGAATTCATTAATAGTGACGTAAGTTGTCGTCTGCATAAGAAGGGTGGCTACTTACGCAAGGGCAAAGGTGGTGGGCATCGTCGCTATAAACTGGCTAATTATTGCCGATCAAAGTCCTAAGAACATTTTCGATGAGAGTTGCTTATTACTGGCTCAGCTGCACAGTGACGCAGTGGACTACCCGAAATCAGGGAATCCTGTTGCGCTGAATCAGATACCTAGACTTAAATTTAAACACAAGCCCGATTGGAATGCCCCAGAGACGGCCACAAGCACATCCACCAAGTATTATCCGAGCAGAAGGGCAATTGGCCGACTTTTCCGCGAAGTAGAACTGCCAAAAGTAGTCTCGACAGTAAACACTGCTCCTCGCCGTCGAAGAAGGCGACGATCTCATGGACGTGAGCACGAGTATGCCTCGGAAACCATTAGGGCCGTTTCCGATGACATTATCAATGAAATCGACGCGCTCGTCTCTGAATATATCGAGCAAGAAAACCGGATGAATGATGAGTCGGTCGCAATCGTTGAGCAAGTCTACGATCGTTACGTTTCCGAGCTGCGTGTGATCTGCGCAAACAATACGCTCTCTTATTCACACTCGTCAAGCCTCAAGGAAGAAGAGGCATTCATGGGTACAATTATCGCAAAGACCTCCCAAACACGCAAAAGGAAGGAATTGATATCAAAGCTACGAGAACAGACTGACATTCTCGTACGAGGAGTCAGGGAGGAACTAGGCGGTGACGATGATACCCCTCTAGAAGAGATACTTGAACGGGCCTGGCTGGCTTGGGATCACGCGTTATCTAAAGGCCTTGTCTTTGGTGCTCAGACATTTGGCTGGATTGCCCTGCATTTAATTTTCGAGACAGCGCGGCAGATTGATGCTGATCACAGGGAAAGCGCCCGCAGATTCTATTGAAGGCATTATGACCATTGCACGTAATACCCCGTCGATATCAAGTGATGTACAACAATGAAATAGAAGTACTTATGCAGTGTTACGTAGTACTAGGAATTGATGAATACAATGTTACTTTCATGACGAGTGGAATACTCACTTAGAATTACAGAATCTCCGCTGATGCATTCATAGTTTAACCATGACCGACAACGCACTGGTGAAGGAACTCACCGTAAAAACATCTTACTGATAAATCTGTCTTTGTTGACAGGTCTTTTGTTCTTCCCTTTCGGAATTTCTGTCCACATCTTATTCCCTGAGTTAGAAAAACGTATGGGGGTATAGCGATGCTGTCACACCTCTTTCACATTTTCTAGGACCTAGACATTGGATAAGGATATAGCAATACAGTTAAAAACAACACCTACCATATTGCTATGCCTATCGAAGGCTTTTACGCGTGCGAGCAGTTTTTTATTGTTGCGCAAAGAGATGAGGACTTGAGTATGATTGCGTACAGCTTGCTGCAAGACGGACAACGGCCCTTGAGATATCTCGTGCTCTTCGAGCTGGCGCAGTTGTGCTTCATCAAGCTCTGATTTTGGTACGTGAACGTATTGGCTATCGAAGAGTTATCCACTGATTGCCAATTGACCACAAATCCAAGGACCTACCTCATCTTGATCTGCCGTGTGTGCCAAAGGTAGCGAGCAAGGGAATGATTTGTTTGTCACGATGCTCTGACCCAAACAAATGACCTTGCCTTCGAATAAAAATCTCATCAATTCATGGGCAAACTAAAGCAGAAAGGCAAATCTGGCGCGGCCAAGGCATACATAACTAGGACTGCTGCCATCCGAAAGTTGCAGTGCTCTTTAGCTGACTTTCGCCGATTATGCATATTGAAGGGTATGCGCATGGCTTGATCATATCCCATTTCACAATAACATCTTGCAGGTATCTTTCCCCGCGAGCCTCGAAATAAGAAGCGGGCGAATAAGGGGTCTACCGCTCCTACATCTTTCTATTATACCAAGGATATTACGTATCTTGCACATGAGCCTGTGCTGAAGAAACTCCGCGAACACAAAGCATTCGCCAAAAAATTATCCCGTGCTCTTGGGAGGGGAGAATGGAGTAGCGCAAAGAGTCTAGAAGAAAACAAGCCCGTTTATCGGCTGGATCATATCGTCAAAGAAAGGTGCGCAGAGATACACTTCCATGTTTCACAGTTACCGACTTTTACAGGTATCCCACCTTCATAGACGCGATACGCGACATAGACGATCCACTCTGCATGATTTTCCTGTTTGCATCTCTTCCTGCAGGCGACCGCCTGTCACCTGAACTAGTTGAGAGTTGCTCGCGTCTCGCCTCTGAATGGCAACTCTACGTTATGCATACACGCTCACTAAGGAAGGTATTTTTGTCTATCAAAGGCGTATATTACCAGGCAGAAGTTATGGACCAGCTTGTGACATGGCTCGTCCCGTACCAATTTACGCAATATGTAAGTCTATTAAAGTAATGGCGAACTTTGCTTAGTTATCAGTTTGAAGATCCCACTAGATGTCGATGTTCGTGTCATGTTGACGTTCCTGGAATTGTACCAGACCCTCCTAGGATTTGTCTTCTTCAAGCTCTACACCGATACTGGTTTGATCTATCCTCCCCCATTGGACACCGCAAAAGATGAAGGCGCGGCCGGCATTGGGGCGTTCAGCCTTCGTGAAGCAACTCACATGCAAGACGTTGCAAAAAGTCAGAAAACTGTGGAGGTGGATGGTCGCAAAATATCAGGGAGGGACGTTCGGCAAGCGATAAAGAGCATTTTAGCGTCGACAGAAGCAAATGACCAGGATTCCTCTTTGCAAGCACCCGAATCAAGCATAGCAGATATCGAGGAAGAGTTTGTTCCCCAGCCATCAAGATTGGAAGACATCGATACAGCTCTGCAGACATTCAAGTCCCTGGGTTCATTGCCTCAAAGTGTACAGATGGATCTATTCTCGCGTTTCACATTTTTCCTGTCCCGAGAGACGTCACGTCCTATATTTGAATTTCTTATACGATGCTTTGGGGGTCGTGTAGGATGGCCAGCAACTACTGGTGGCGGCTCGCCTTTTGATGAGAGTGACGATTCAATCACGCATGTAATTGTTGATCGTCCACCTGTCCAAAAGGTTGAAACACCGGAGGAGCGGGAGCGGCGATTGCGCAGAAAGTATGTTCAACCACAATGGGTGGCTGACTGTATCAATGCCGGTAAAATTCTTCTCGAAGAGCCGTATGCTCAAGGTAAAACACCACCACCGCATATGAGTCCATTTGAGCAATACGGCGGTTCTATCACTAAACTTGGCGACACCGTGGACGAGATGGAGACGTCGGAAGAGGAATCCGAGGAAGAGGCTATGGAGACAGACGAGGCAGCTTCAACCATAGAAAAGCACGAGAGAAAGGGAGAAAATGCAACCTCGGTGGACCCAGCTGCTTTGAGGGTGGCCGAGCTGGAGGCTGAAGTTGCAGGGTTGGACTATGGAAAATTTGAAAAAGAAGTACAAAAATCGAAGAAACGAATACAGATGCCCCAGATAGAAGGAGAAGAAGACATGAACAAGATGATGATGAGCAACAGACAGAGAAAACTATACGAGAAGATGAAGTACAGTGAGAAGAAACGGGAAGCAGAGGTAGGCACCAGACATGAAATGGGTTGCGGGCACTGACAGACATTTCCAGCGCGCAAGTCTGGAGGCGAAGCGGGAAAGATTGGCGAGGGAGCGAAGACGGGAGGCGAGAAGGGGGCGGGGCTGACTGTATTTACTTGTGTAATTGAAGCCTGCCTTTGTTGCTCCAACGACAGATGTACTTTGTCTACATCTTGTGC
The DNA here is from genome assembly GCA_003316615.1 of Amanita pseudoporphyria. Lineage (NCBI taxonomy): Eukaryota > Fungi > Basidiomycota > Agaricomycetes > Agaricales > Amanitaceae > Amanita > Amanita pseudoporphyria. The sequence continues at coordinate 11,775 of QFEO01004611.1, forward strand.
CGTTCGCTTGCTGAGTACTGAGTACTTGCGAGTTATGGGCGACAGTTTTACTCGCCATTTACGCCCTCGTTCGGCCCCCTCGTCGCCTCTCTGGAAGAAAGGTCGTTCAGCTTCCCCATTTCCAATACCTACCGTCAGTCATGGGAACAAGGTCGCATTTCCGAGGCCAGGCATCAATTACTTGTACGATAAAGCCCTTCCGCCATTACCGGACGCAGCTGGACCTGCACCTCCGCGTTCTCGACAGTTGCCTCCAACCCCTACAAGTCTAGACAGCAACGCCTCACCAACTCTTTCAGCCAATTCTGCCTACAACACAACCACTCAGTCTACGCCAGTCTCGGCTCAAACTACTTTATGCTTGACTCCGCTCGTTTCAACCGCTCCCTTACTTGAGGCCAATGTCATTAAGGATGATACCCACTCTCACAGTTTCGCTGCCCCAATGTTGCGGAGAGCAAAGAGCTCCCACAAGCTCAAGACGGACGTGACATCGGAGCATACATCTAATACGGATACTAGTGGGCGCCATCACCGGGTCCGTAGATTATCTTTTGGCTCCTCCAATCTACTCAGCTTCGCGGGAGACCTAATGACGAAAGGAAAAGAAAAAGAAAAAGAGGTGAACGCTAGCAAGCCACCTCCTAGACCTCTTTCAAGAAAAGGTTCCTTTTGGTCGCGGAAGCGACATGTCGAAAATAGTCCTGAGGTGCAAGTGCCTTCTGGTTCTCCTGTTGCTCCGCATAGTACACCGAGCACTGAGCAAGCATGCCAGGCTATTCCTTCTGAAAAACAGGCGCGACTGCACGTCCGAGGGCTTTCTAGAAGTCTATCAGAGCGTTCTTTTCTGTCCCGATCGTCGCCGCCAACCATAGAGAATAGGTCCTCTTTCAGCTTGACCCCTCCGCTTCGTGATTACCCGTCTTCTGCTAAGGTATCCCAGTCGCCTTACTGGAGTGGATTTTTGCATCCGACTGCTAGAGCCAGAAACGCCAGAGATCTTAACGACTCGCGACAGGTACCATGTTCCGACAATCCCAACACGACATTGAGGCCCCGGGCCCAGACAAATCCACCATTGCTTCATCGATTATCTCTAAACATCTTTTCGTTTGCAGCATCTCCGCCTTCACCTAACGCGCAAAATTTGCCCGCAATTGATCTTACGACCGTTTCTTCCATGGACAAAACTAAAACGAATGTTTCAAAATCTGCACGGGACGGCGAGACACCCGCTGCCTACGTACAGCGACTTATCTCGTCTGTAAATAAGGCTGAAGTTGCTGGTATTCTTGCGTCAAGGTGGGATTCCCCCTCACTATATTGCATCCACGATGTTCATCATTAATACAGTGCAGAATTGTTTTATACCCAGTCTTTGCAAATTTACATTGATCATTTTGACTTTGTAAACGATTCTTTAGATATTGCGATGCGTAAATTACTTATGCGTGTCGGTCTTCCGCGAGAAACACAACAGATCGATAGAGTCGTTGAAGCTTTTGCTCGCCGATATCGACATTGTAACCCGGATCTGTTTATGTCGGAAGGTATGGATCTTCGATCAAAGCTTTATATTGTCACTCACTACCATCAAAGATCATCCTTACATATTGGCTTTCAGCATGATAATGTTACACACGGACGTTTTCAACAAGTCGAACAAGAGGAAGATGACCAAAGCCGATTATGTTAGAAACACAAAGCTGCCAGGAGTACCTTCCGAAGTATTGGAGGTACAGATAGTACTTCTTATTCCCTGTTGATTCTTATGTTTAAATAGTGCTTTTACGACAATATCGTCTTCGCTCCATTTATCTTTATCGAAGATCCGCTTGAAATATCTACCCAACCCATATTAAACCCTGATAACCCTGCAACTCGAATGTTTCCGTCAATGCCCACTCCTTTAGGTTCAAATGGAAATACAGGGACTTTGTTGAAAAGCACCAAGATCGATCCTTATTACCTTATTGTTCACGTTTGTCCTAATTTTATTGGCCGCCGTGGATTTGGGTATTGATCGAGCGACAGAACCTTCTTTCTCCTCTTCGAGTTGACGTTCGTTGTTACATCCCACTGGAGAGTCCCTATTCCTATGAAGGCACGGCGGGCCCGTGGGACATAGACAAATTGCAGCATGAATTTGCCAGCGCCAGTGTCCTTTCGGTGGATGGGCCGGACCAATGGCAAGATTCTTATACTGCGACCTATAGCGCTGAAGTCGATACGGCGGGTTGCTTCTCTCATGTTCTTAACTCGGGTGCAACGAGGCGCTCATTGAAGATTGTTAAAGCTGGCCTTCTTAATAAGAAAGACGATGTCTTGGTCGGAAGCAAGAAGGCCACAAATCGAAAATGGAAGCCATGGACCGCTGTGCTTACCGTCTCTCACCTTCTCCTCTTCCGTGATCTGTCTTTCATCGACACTATCCGTTCTTATCTAAAATCGCCTCATGGACATGTCAAGGTTCCACACGCCATTGTTTTCAAGCCGGACGAGTCGTTGGCGATCCAAGATTCCATCGCTGTTTACGACCAATCATATACCAAGGTACAATTTACTCAGATTCCATTCTTTCATTTGCTGAAGGAAAAACAAATTTAGTACGACAACACGATGCGCTTTGTCATGTCAGATGGGCGCGAGGTTCTCTTGCAAGCCCCCGATGAGAAGGAATTCAATGATTGGATAGCGAATATCAATTACATGAGCAGCTTCAAAACGGCCCAGATTCGTGTCAGACCCCCAAATATGAGTAGAAAGATGGTCGAATTGACAGGGGTAGCCGCAGCAACGTCGCATCTGCAGGACACCCAACACCGTCGTCGCTTTGGGGACAGCCATTCGCTTTCCGAGTATAGCGGGACCTTAATAGTCGATCCCGATACAAAATCTCGCACAGAATCGAAGAGATCTCCGTTGCAACATGATAACAAGGACATTCCCA
>QFEO01004614.1:0-11651 GCA_003316615.1 Amanita pseudoporphyria
AAGCAACCAACACAACACCCACTATGGGTCTTGCGGGTATATCTAATTCCTTCATTCTCTTCCTGTCGTTGTATTCATTCGAATGTAGGGCGCTGTGCAGAATCTCTTCCCGCTTTCCTTGTCTCACCCTCGTTCCTGCCCGTCGGATACTGCAGTTCAGCAACACCGCTTCTGCAAGATAGCACTCTCGCTCATTGACCAAGCTTCTCGTAACGTTGTTCGCATCCCCTCTACAATAACAAGTTTCCTCGATTCAGACCAGGACGTCGCACCAGGCTCCCCATCGTTAGACGGTGGACCTTCAGAGGCGGCCAAGACTCGGTCGCAACCCGGCACTGACTTTGTCTACAAAAAATATGCGTTAGTACAACATCTTCCCTCGGGCGATTACTGGACGTCGCTCAATGCCGACATACACAATTCAACTAAGCAGCTCAAGGACCTGTCATTGGGTAATGCCGAATTAGTCGCCATTTTTCCTACACCATCTACGTCATCTTCGACGACTTCCATCCCTACACTTGGGTCATACCACGCTAGTAAGATAACTACTTCGGCGGGCCAGTCGTCGGGGCAGCGGCGGGTATCTGTTGGTTCATTTCTTGACTATGGTACATGGGCTAGTTTTGCACCGTCGTTTGATCACAATGGTGAGGTCGTTGGACGAAGCATACTAGGTGAACTACTGTATTGTCGGGAACAGCGAAAGAAGGCCCAAGAAGAGTGGCGGAGGGAGAGAAGTGAGGGAACGGGAAATGGTGTCGAGTTAGACGAGAAAATGTCGGAAGACGTTCCAAAGAGCGGGCTAGTGCAGCCAATAGACATCGATACGCAGCTCGAGGATTTATGGCCTTCAGATCAAGCAGAAGCCTTGAAGGATGCTCTGAGCTGTTTGGACCTTGAAAACGCTATCAACGAGCTACTGGAAAGGAATCGTAAAGCACTCCATCGTCTTGAGGAGCTGCAAAAAATTCGATTGTCAAGGCTGGATGGTGGATCAAGCTCAATGGAAGAAGGCTCAGAGGAATTGGAAACAGGTCCGTCTTTAACAGTCTTCCATTTACGCATGTCATTCATGGCTTACTGGTCACCCAGCTCATGCAATTTTGAATTCTCTGACTGTTCTAGCGTCACTGAGGCCACAGTCAGCGGCAGGGAACGTACCATCGATTATTCCACCCCCATCTGTGTTTCGGAAACTACAGCGCACTCTTGTCAGACAGCCTACTAGGGGCTGGTATGGTACATTGCCACTTACGAAGCAGACGGCCTTAAGAGATGATGCAACAGTTAAAGTAAAGCCCGGCGGTGTAGCGGCTGCAGCCGCGGCCAGTACCGTAACAGCCACTACAACCACTCCAGGGCCTGCAACACCCTATGCTGGGTACAGTTACGCTTACGGTCAGCAAGCCTATCGCCCTTCGCCTGCTGGAACCTCCTATACGCCGTACAAAGCAGGACAATATTATCAATCGCCATATCTTGCAACTGCTACGCAGCAGCTACAACAGAATTATTATGGCCAGCAAGGATACGCTGGAGGTGCTACTGGACAACAGCCTTATGCGGCATACTCTACTTGGTATACCCAATATAATGCTCCCACGGCTAATGCAAATTCAGCTGCAGCGAGTGGGTCAAGTTCAGGGCGTGGAACGCCACAGCCAACGGGTACCGCAGGAACAGCCGTACCATCAACGTATGGGAGCTTTTTCGCTTCAGCTGGAACTCCACCGCCAGGCACGGTACATAGCCCTGCTGTTGCAAACACCGTGCTTGCTAACAAGTCTGGCATGTCTGGCGCAGCGACATGGAATGCTTATGCCGCCGGACAACAACAGAGTCCTGTGGCAACATTCCCTAGTCACCTCCGAAGTACGCAGGGATATCAGGGTCAGGCACAACAGACGGGCTATCATGGGCCTTATACATCACAGCAGGCGCCGACGACGTCTGCAACGGGATAAGAGATAGATAGAGTATGATACGAAGATTAATTGAGATCCTTTTAGGGATTTATGTGGGTGAACCAAACAAAGGCGAGGTGAAATGGAATCGCTAATGGATCCGAGTAATACTATGGATTCTATTCGACGTTTTACTATTCGTGTTCCTGCGACCTCTGCCAACATCGGACCTGGTTTCGACGTTGTGGGTCTCTCCCTGTCTCTTTATCTCACTCTTTCTGTGTCCTATCCCCTGTTTCCGGCACTCTCATATGTTTCTCCAACCCTGGCCTACGTTGGGGAAGGTTCAGATGAGGTACCATTGGATGCGTATAAAAATTTAACCACTCGCGTCGCGCTTTATATCTTGCGATGTCATAGCATTCCCTACTTCCCTTCCCACCTCACCATTCACGTTGACAACGAAATCCCATTTGGGCGGGGTCTAGGCTCATCTGGCGCCGCCGTTATCGCTGGTGTTCTTCTTGGGAATGCTATCGGAAATCTCAACCTTCCCATCGAGCGTTTGCTTGATTTCGCGTTAATGGTCGAACGTCATCCAGATAATGTGACGGCTGCGCTTGTGGGCGGCTTTGTCGGCTCATATCTCAAGGAACTAGACGAAGCTGCCAGCGAAGCAGCAAGTGTCCCACTCAGTGAGGTGCTTCCCGAATATCCACCTGATGCCGGTGCAGAGTGGGGATTGAATCCTCCTATCCCTCCTGATGGCATCGGTCACTTCATACGTTTCGGCTGGTCGCCTGTTATCAAGGCCATCGCAATCATCCCTCGGTTTGAGCTCAGTACTGCGAAAGCTCGTGAAGTCCTACCGACGTCTTACTCCCGCAAGGACCTTGTACGTTTGTTTAACACTGTCCTATATTACTCTGGTCCCTATTGTACCCCCAGGTCTTCAACCTTCAACGGCTTGCTGTCCTGACAACGGCTCTTGCACAGACTCCTCCAGATCCTGGACTAATATATGAAGCCATGAAAGATAGAGTGCATCAACCTTACAGAAAGACATTGGTTTGCACTTTCATTGACCGATAGACATAGAAAATAACTGTCTATTTCCAGGTACCTGGTCTCCCAGATGTTACTTCATCTATAACCCCTTTGACTCACCCTGGTTTACTTGGCATATGTCTGTCTGGGGCAGGTCCGACTATTTTGGCACTTGCTACAGAGGGATTCGAAAATATTGCAGAAGATGCTCGGAGCATCTTCAAGAAGGTGGGCGTAGAAATTGACTGGAAAGTTTTAGAAATATCTGGAGGCAGTGTCGTACAACATGAAAACTGATATGTATTAAACCTTATTTATGAGATAGAATGATATTGTACAGTGTTATAAAAGTGACTTCAGTATCGCAACTCATGGTATTGTACCCATAACGTCTCAACCTCCTGCAGTTAAACATACTGCCCTCATTGCGACAAATGCGCCTGCATTGACGTTGAATGGCAAATCGACCGTGAAGAGAACATCGCTCCGATCATTGTTCAAATAGACGGGGAGATTGACAAGCATTCCTCTGGATGTTTCGTCGGCCTGCACCCACCGAATCTGCGAGCTGTTCAGTCTTACTGATTCTCCATTGTTCAAAGCAAGCTTGTCCATATCCCATGATGCACCTTCCAACACGAGACCTGACAAACTCCGGGTTACAAAGTGCAATTCGGTTGTAGGGTAGACGTACCGTCTACTATGAAAGCACCGGGATCGTTAACACGTTCTATATCAAGCCTGAGGTGCAAAGTCTCAAGACTCCATCTCTTCCTGTGGGCCACGGCCTGTCTGGTGGCAGTGACATATGCTTCCGGGAAAAACAAGCCACCCAGCCACACTTCTACATTGCTCAGATTGTCGAGACCTGCTATCGTGTCAAGTTGCGTCAACCGGCGCGCGAAATTGGCAATCCATTCAGATACCGCCATAACCTTTGGAACCTTGTATCGTCGCCAATGGTCAGGTATAGTTCCTGTGCACCTTGTCATCAGCGATTAGCCATCAACCATAAACCAATGCAGACCTTTAGTAAGACTACTCATGAGGGACCGAAGATGATTGGTTTGTTTAAGTTCTCCTTGACAAACTTTGGCGACGTCAGTTAAGTCTTTGCGCACTTGGCTCAAGAGTCTGCGGCCAATGGTGCCTTCACGAGCGAACAAACGATACAGCGGGTCCTGATTATCATTAGTTGGCTTGGGAAGCGTATTAAATTTCTAATCCATGGGTTAGCAGATCGTATGAATGATACCTATCCAACTCACGGGTGGAAGTTGTGAGAGCCATTCCTGGCACCGCTCGAGCAAAGTCCTCATCCATGCTGGCTGCTGCGAAGACTGTGATTTTGTAGCTGCGGCACTAGCTGCATCGTCTTCGTCATCTGCCAGCATTCTCATGCGACGCAGATTTCCCAGTAAAGTGTTGCCTATCGGACTTGAATAGACATATTATCATGAGACATGTATTTTACCTTGTACAATAGCAATTACCCGTTCAGCTGTCGCCGGCAGACTAAGCCATGAAGGCGGCTCCCTATCTGGCAATGCTTGCACCCATGATATAAACTGATCTAGCTTTGTGCCATCCGGGGCGTTCAATAATTGTGTTCCAGCTATGTTTGGAACGAGATCAAAATAGACATTGTAAGCGTTAGGTGTGAACAACGCATCAACGAAGGCGTCGAGCACTTTCTGGTCAAAGTCACTGTCAATGCGCCCGCCATATACAGACTGCTTAATCAGGGTGCGAAGTGCATCCCAAGGTATATTAGCTGGATCGACATTGGCCCGACCTTTCGCAACGTGGTTCAACCAATTATCGATCGTCCCGAACGCTGACGCCAGGTCAGAATCGTTGAAGTCGTACGTTTTAGTCCAACCGAGTGGGACGTAACGCAGCCTCTCTTGAACTACCGCGTGAAACCAAGCCAATAGGAAGTACAAGCGGACTTTCTCAGCTGGCCCGTGTAATAATCGTGAGGATGGGATGCTACGGAGGGAATCCAGCATGTTCGCTTTGACTCCTGGAGGAGGTTCGTTCATGAAGAGTCTCGACTGACGAAGGATATTAACGGGTATCGCTGGATTAGCTTCCATCGTTAAAAAGAGGCGGAAGTTACGATGAGCGCCCAGAGTTTGCAGTTTTTTCTCTAACTGTCCAAGCCATGATGGTGCAAGGTGGACGTTCTTCAGCAGAACCCACGTCCCTTGTCGAGAAGCAGCTGCAATGGCTTGATCAGCCAAAGTGAAGCCCTCTTGTGAGCCCATTGCAACGGATGTTGAGCGAGCTCCCGTCGCCTTGATAAGATTCTCCACTCGGTAGCTTGCATCATATCCTGTCACCGAAACCAATGCGATTGGAGTGGAGGAAAATATCTCATCTGCAACGATCATACTGAAGTCATAGCTGGCCTCCATAGACAAATCTGCTTCGAATACGGTCTTGACATAGAGGGCAATAGCTTGCGAAAGTCGGTCGGGCCTGAAACATTTGATAATTAGAACTGCGCGGATTGCTTCAATCACCACTGTCGATGCATTAGTTTTAGAATTTACGATTTATTAACACCCACCTGTACTAGATTCCCAAGGTGTGGGAACGCACGTTTCTGGGGCGTCCGACGCCAAGAAAGGGAGCCACTCATCCTGACGCTCATTGAAGTGTTGTTGCACGGGTTTGAATAGAGAATGCCTAGAGTATGCATCCAAACGTTGAATTTGATCTGCGGACAGGACAGCATGTTGTTGACCGGAGGCGATGCTGGCAGCAGCGACATGATCGCCACCTTCAAGCAGAAACTCGAGCTCGTCATTAATTTCTTCCAGGCCCCGAAGCTTCACCTGGGAAAGGAGCACCGCCAACATAAGATGATCTCGATGAAGCAATGCACGGGATGTTCTTCTATACGCAACCAGGAATAAATCGTTAAGCAGGATTTCTCGGCGCCGGTGGTGATCGGAGATGTTCTTGAGATTCGGGTTATGATGTAGAACATAGTCAAAAATGTCAAGGAAGAATTGAAGGGAAAACTGATAGAAATGGTTGACCAGGTTCAATTGCTCCAAGACGAAAAAGACTGAGCTGCAAGCCTGCGCAATTGGCAAGTATTCTGCCGTTACTTGTTCAACTTCCTTCATGACGATGTCCGTTTCTTCCACCTTTCGCGTAATTTCGGCTGCCTCCCGTTTGAGAGTCTCAAGGGTGTCAATAACTTTATCATCATCAAGAATATTGCCCGTTGACTCATTGAGTGCTTGTAAAAGTAGCTTTTCGAGAGTCCGAAGGCGAAGTTTAAACTCTCCTTGCACTTTCATCAAATCGGTTCTCTTCCGCTCCGTGTCGGGCCTTTCGACTTTCAAGACTTGATCTAAGGCTTGACTTTGTAAACTGCTCCTTGTCATGGTGAAATTGACGAATGTGACGCGACTACAGATATCTGGCGAGAACTCAACTGACGGGTCCCTGGTGGAAAGGAACATAGTAAATGAAGGGGAGAAGTCGATGTCCTGGTTGCCCAGACGGATCAAGACACGACCTCCTGTACGACGGATTTCTCTATTCAATACCGCGTTCAGTATTGGGTCCAAGTGTTCCACATCTTGAATCAATAGAGGGTTGCCGAAGCGTAGCGCGCTTTCTAGCACTTTAAGGAATGCTTCATCCAGGAAGCTAGTTACAGTGATCTTGCGTTCTCTATATTCGTTGAGCAAGAAGGTCGTTGCTTGACCCGTAGGATCAATGATAAGTGGATACCGGTTGAAACGCTTGAGCATTACTGCATTCTCTGTGGTCAAATTGTCAGAAGGGAGTGACTTCGATTGCCAACTCAAGCGATCGTCTGCAGTTGATAGATATTCCGTGAACGAGAGCTCCGACTTGTACTTGATATTTGCCTCTGTGAGATGATTTGACCATTCTTGCCACATAACTTCTCGGTAGTGTTGATCGAAGAATCCACCATATGCCAGGAAGGCAGCTGAAAGCAGGACATCGCCTACAATGGTGCTCATTTCGACTTCGAACGTACGACTTCCCGCCTCCCAGCGCCCTCGTTCAGATGACAAACTTTCGAGTAATTTCATGCTTCGATCGACTTTGCTTTGTACACGTTCCATCTCAAACTTGATGGCTTGCGTCTCGCTGATCAGAAGAGCATACTCTTCTTTGTATTTGGCGATTTTCGCCTCAAGTTCTGCTATCATTTTGATGATGGCTTTAGCTTGTTTTTTCGTCTCTTCTGCTTGCATTTCCAGCGATTGCACTTCATTTCGCAAAGGTTCAACCTTATCTAGGATTTCGGAAAATCTGACTTGGGCAATTACCCATTTCACGAGCGGTCCACACGCCTTACTAGCACGCTGAACTGTTTCGAAGTTGTATGAGGGCCGACTCAAAAAGTCCTTCTTCATTATCTCTCGTAGTTGCTTTGTCATTTGGGCTGCCGTGTCGAAGTTAACGATGCGTTGTATAAAGTCATCCCGACGGATGATCCCCTGAACTGAACGCCAACCGTCTATCCTATGACCGAGAAGTGTGCAAACGGATTCCATAGCAAGCTTGACAGCCTCGGGAGGATTGGCCATTGACCGCACTTCTTGTAAGTGCTGACGTTTAATGCTACTGACAGCTGATTGGGCTTCGAGAACAGCAGGTTCAGCATCTGCTAGATCGGCCATTACAACCGAGCGCCGCTGTTCGATGTTTCGATCTTGCTCAACTAAGGCTGCTTGGATTTGAATCGACGCCGCCTTCTTTTGCTCCGCTTCCTGCTGATCAGCTACCATTCGTTTGAGTTTCTCGTTTGCCTCAGCATCTTTGGCCTCCAATTGTGATCGTTTGATGGCAAGGCTCTTTCGTAAATCTTCGACTTGGGTCACAGTGTCTTTCAATTTATCCAATCCAACATGAAGGTGGCGCTGCTGTTCTTCCAGTTCATCTCGCTTTTCCGTATATAATCTCACATAATGGTTAATGCTAGCCACTTTGTCAAAAAAACCGGCTCAAAAGAGATAATTATATACTCACAAGTCAAGATAATGCCTTGGTGTGACATAATTATAGCGACCTTGCCTACGGCTTAGTCGTTGATTGATCTGGTGCAACGATGCATGGACATGAACAAGAGCATTTACCACAGCTGTACGATGCACGGGTGGCACGCTCAAACCACGATATGCTATAGGGAAGTGTAGAGGAGGTGTATAAGACTGTAAGTCGAGATCAAGAGATTGTGTGAACTCCATTCCGACTTGGAAAAATGCTTGGTCTGACCAATCACCAAACCAGTCCAATACGCAACGATTGAACAAGGCTGGTGAAGTAGCCGCTCGCGATGCCAACCCGTTCTCCGGAGGATTCATTGTGAAGACGACGTGTAAATTCTTAGCTACTTGTTGCGTAAACCAACGGTATAATTCTTCCGGAGAATCCAGCATCAACCCGTCCCGCTGGGAGCCCTCTTTGCAGGCTGTCATCAGAGCAGCATGCTCATCTCCCTCAAACAAGCCTGGAACCTCGGCATTAGCAAGGAGAGTATTCATCCGTTCTAAGAATCCGGAGTCAAGGACGTTCGATTCATCCATGATGAAGCATATTTTTTCTCCTTTGCAACCAGCTCGTCGCAACACTGTCCGAAGATCGTCGTCGAAGTCCTCGCCAGTATACTTGTTGGAGACTTTAATCTGAAAAATACCCAAGCCATTCATCCACGCTACGAATCTGGACAATGTAGTCTAGAACCACAATCAATATTCGTACAATAACAGCTGAAAATTTCTCTTTTCGTCTTACCTTTCCGCTCCCACTTACACCAATCAGTAGAAGGTGTCCCTGAACTTGACGGAACACACGATCTATGCGTAAAACATGATCCAGAACATCATTGAATAAGACCAATGGTACATCCAGTTCTTCTTCGTAAAATACCCGAAGTCGTGCCTTGGTATATTCGCGAAGAACCTCGCGATCCACAGGGATGTAATATTTTGAAGTCCAGTTTGAAAACAATATCGGCCGACCCAAGGCTTCCTCGCGGTTGATGGTAGGAAAATGTCCAAGAGCCACAGCGTCGATGCGTTCATCTGTCCATGCCCTTTCTTCTTCTGTGACGAGACGATCCTGGAAAAGTCGTAGAGATTCATGAGCCCAGACTCGAACCAAACCTTCGACGGATAAGACCTCCAACGGCCTGATAGCTTCGTATATGCCGCGAACCCAACGAGTAAGTTCTCGCGGGCTGTAGACATAATGTGCTTGGATGTCAGTCGTAAAGCGCTTCTGAGAAGCAAGGTAGAAGTCAACCATTGCATCGGTTAGAGGCTCGGAATATGCCCGCAAATTCGGGACAACTTTTAAGACAGCTCGATTGTATGTTCCATAAATTTGTTTGAGTGAAACTTCGCCAGGATAGTCAACCATCACCAACGGCGCATGACGAAGGAATCTGTGGCTAAGAGGTACACGGCCAGGGTCTGTGGGTGGGTTGCAGGCACCGACGAATTGTATACGTTCTAACTTAACCCATGCCATGTCACTAGTTCGCCAGTAGCCTCCACATTCAACAAGTTGACGGATGAAAGATATGACACGCTGAGTTCCGTATTTGTCCGTCGCCGGCAGGTTGATTTCATCACAGAATACGACGAGCCATCTGCCAATTTGGATAGGGGAAAGAATAACACCATTTGGTGTCTTTCTAAACTCGCAGTATTGTTCGAACGTTTTCATAATGAGCTCTGGCGTAGTTGCACTAGAGAAATTTAGCCCCACTACCTCCATGTCTGGCAGTTTACGCAGAGCGCTAAATAGCGTCATCGTCTTGCCTGAGCCTGGTGGACCGCATAGCATCAATGGCTTATGCTCCGACAGCCAAGAATACAGCACATCTTCGTGACGAATAGTATCAACTGTGGGTACCACGACATCCGAAGCAGTAACGGAGTGTGCTTCGATTTCAATGACTGGCACCCGTGACTGCCATGCGATCCAATCGCCAGAAGACACTTGCACATCAAAGTCAATGAGAGAGTTTCCTGGCGCGAATGGGGGAAGATCTATCCCGGTGCGATTACGTAAGAATTCACCCATTTCTGCGCGTAAATCCAGTTTAGCATCACCCGAGAAGGCCCAAACAATGGCAACGAGCAGTCGTTTAGTGACATATTGCTCAATTCGTTCAGGTGTCAGTGGGAAGTCCGGGTGCTGGTTGTTATATTCTATAATGTTTCTGACAGTCTTATTCAAGAGAGAGAACAGGGTATTGAGGGCGCGAGTGATGGTAAAATCCATGATGTGTTCAATGGATTCAGCGAAGCTAAGAGCCGAGGTGACCAGCTCATCGTCAGCGAAGTAACGTTCCAAGATCGTTGCAACTTGTCGTTGAGTATCCAAATGTTCCACGGATGTTGAATCGAGCGTGGAGACTTCAGTACGGCGAACCAAGACGTCGCTGGTATCCTCATCCTCGGCGTCCAGAGGCACCGAAGATAACGTAGAGAGATAATGTTGATACACCATAGACGGCTCGACAATGTCTTCGCTGAACCAAATCATGCCACAACGACTAACGGTAGCAGGGGTGGCATACTTCAAGTGCTCAACTTCAAACATGATGCGGACATTTGGTGGAAGATTAAGCCGTTCACCGTTCGGAAGCGTGAGCAGCTTGTTGTCGTCCAGGACACTGGCAACTTCAATCAGTTGACGCACAGAGGGGAAAACCTTGTTTACCTATTCAAATTTTCAACCCACTCTGGATCTACGTCACCGTCGAAAATGATCCAGTGTCTCTTGCTACTTTCACCACGAACATCGTCTACTATCTTCCTTAAGACATGCGTGAATAATCCGTCTGTCCACTCTCGCGTGGTCGGGTCCAGGGTGCCATACAACGCATCTTTGTGCATAGCTTTAGGGTCAATAACGTATGAAACCCCTTCGGTGCCATCCAGCCTTTCAAGTGCAGCAAGTAACACTTGCCAAGCATTCGTCTTGCCCATGCCAGAGGGACCCACCATCATGAGACCATGCTGTATTTTCTGTATCTGATAGAGCTGCAAAATTTTTGCAATCCACCGCTCTCCAGGCACAAGGCGCTGCTCAGAGCAGACTTTCAGAATCTGATCGCGTAGAGCTTCAAGATCCACAGGCAGATAATCGACTCCGGGGAAGACATCGGCCAACAAGCTGCGCATTTCTCAGCGATCATAGCGTGCAAAAATTCACATAACTTGCCTTGTTAAAAGAGGAACGTCGTCTGCAACAAGTTTGGGAACGATAGTTTCTGTGACGCTTTGAATTAGTATTATCTGCTCCGAAATGGTGTCAGATAGCAACGGGATGTCATCATCTGCAGTTCTCGAAGCCTGCATACGTTCCCGCTTGAGAATACCGGCACTAGCCAGAACGGCTTTCAAGGCACGAAGTCCGAAATCGTAGTGAGGTTGAGGGGATAGCTGTTCATCACAAAGATTAAAGAAGGGGACAATTTTCGACGCTAACGATTCCGCAGTACGGAAACCCTGCGAGAACAGCATAACTTGAGCAATCAATTCCCGATCAGGACGAGTCATCGCCATTCTGCTTACTAGTCAGCTTGGAAGAATTAGCTCAAAGGATACTCACGGTCTGAAGAGCTTGGTCAAGTTCGGTGGCAGCTGCGAACGTCCAGCGTAATTGGGATTAGTAGTGATGAAG
>QFEO01004635.1:0-11466 GCA_003316615.1 Amanita pseudoporphyria
GTAACCTACAGGCCTGCTTTCTGGAAGTTCAGTTGGGTTATTGACTCGATAGTCAAACCAGTTAAGTTCGACTTTAAGTGTTATAACGGAGAACACTTAGTACTACTTGGACTAACAGGTCTTGTGGATCACCAACAAGTCCAGCATCAACAAGTGTCGAGTACCAAATGTAGAATTCGAGGAACTCGCGTACTAGGACTAAGTAGACGAGCGTGAGGATGATTAGATGCGGCGTGATTGGTGATCAGCCTCTGAGATGGACCAATAGCGTTATCTGAGTTACACAACCTGGTTGTTCACCTAAGTCGAACTTAGGGTCTATCTACTACATTGGAGGTCCTTATATACTAATGGAGCTGTATGCAAAGAGAACATAAGAAAGCATAAGAATGCGTAAACAATGACGCGTATGAATCAACGATGATATCATATGGAATGTGGAGGAAGGAAGTGACGTAGGGGTGATGTCATGAATACGTCATAAGTAGGGATGTAGTCTGAGGGATTCTGAGGAGGAAAATGGAAAGTAAAAATGTACATACAGTTGGAACATCCAGAACTCGTATGACTGTAACACATGGAGTCTGGCAGTCATGAAGACGACCAGAATGACCAAGGCGAAGTGAACGATGATGATCGTCATGACTCTGTGGCGGTGCGATCTGCTGCTGATGAAACTCACGGTCTCCAATCTAATCACGCTGACCAAGGCGAGTCAACCACGTGGGCAAAGCGCAACCTGGGGAAAGCTGTGTACCCCCCTCGCCATCATATACGTACCTCTCTGACAGACGCCAAGAAAATATCTTCCGCAATGAGAACGGCACAGACTCGAGAGGAAGCGAAGCTTCTTAACGAGGCAATTGCTGAGGTACAGAGTTACTGCAGAGAGAAGAGCGAAGAAATTGCAAAACGATTTCGCAAGAAACCCGATTATATCCACCGCCTCATTCATTCAGCTACTATTTTCAAACAGACTCGTAATCCTAACATTTTCAACGCACTTGTACATAAGAAAGCAAAGGAAGTTAACGCCGGTGCGTATCCAAAGTAGTAATTGACTCTCAATTGATTTACGCGTACGGTTCAGATGCTAGTACGTCGGGAGAACGCGTACCCCTATCCGAAATCCAAAAGCTAGTCCTCGAGGACCTTGAAGAATCCTTCCCAACCGAGGAAGAGGTTCAGAGCGCAGTCCAGGAGTTGCAAGAGCACCGTGATGTAAAGAAAAAAGGTGCACGAGCCACAAACCTCGCAGCTGCGCAGGATCTCAAAAGCACACTGATGCGACTTGACACTGAGGTTAGCGGTCTATCCTTTCATTTGTATTGGATACTGATATTCTCTTAGGTGAATAACTTATACGAGCGTACGGGGTCTCATGCGTTTGTGATAGTCACCAGGGGTCACATTCACGACACCGGTATTCCTGGTTGGGTGGCGTCTCCAGATACGGTGCTCTTCTGTTACGAAACCGAACTTTTTCTACGAACTAAACAATGAAGTCTACTCGAATCCCCATTATGGCAGTTGGTCACAACTAGTGATATGTGACATAGGATGAGGTCTGTCAATGTTTACCATTATGCGTACTTCTTTGCCTATAGCTATGCGAGGCTGTACACCATGCGACTCACACATGCCTCTGTTTACATACGTTTACTTTACTCTGTACTAGTAGTATATAAGTGTAGTAGTTACAAGGGGATTCCCACTTTCGTGGTCGTCTCTGCTCTATTATCATCTTCGACTTTCCCTTGTGTAGGGTTAGTATCCAGAGACTCTGTGTGAGCCTGGGGGTGATTTGCGCCTTCTGACATAACCACGAAAGTGTTACTCTCGCTCTCACACATAACTCGCGACCGCTAGGCAGCCCCAACTCTACCTTTCGAGCCGGCGAGCTCCATAGTGTGTATCAAGGAGTGGTGTGCTGTTGGCTTGACATTCGTTGTCGCCGTAGGCTGAAAACCCGGGCACACTATCACGTAGAAGAAAACGTCTGACCGTAGGGCGTCAGAACCTCTTCAAGACTCTAAATCGAAGACTAGTGCAGGGGTGCGACGGCAAAGTACTGTATTTTGACCCTGACTAGGTCTGGTGTACCACGAGGGAAACGTGTGTCACCTGGCGAGTGAAGAGTCGACATCCTTCCTAACTAGGAAGCGTCTAGCAGAAGAAGAGGATCCATTAGCTTAATTCCCTCATAAACCTGTGCAGTCGAGCTAACCCAATTTGGGAGTCTCCTGCAGCGAAGCGTACAGCATCAGACATATGCACGTACATATACAAGTCGAAGGACCAACTATTACAACTATCACCACCGTCATGTCTAGAACGACTCCTCTGGTTGAGTCGACATGGTTTAGGTTCAATTATCTGGTACCACATACCTCTATGACTCTCGGGCAAGCTGTTGCCCTATTCACATCTGAAGTCGCGCCCAATGTTAGGGCATACAATGAGGAATCGGCGAGGTTAACCACCTCTCACCGTGCTCACGCTATCCAGCAGAGCGCCCACGTTAAAGCCTGGTTCAAGTACCAGAAGGAATTGAAGGCGAAACGACGCCTGGAAAAACATTTAGCTGAGCTCGCGGAGCTCAAGGAAATCGACGAAGCTTGGGACCAATGGATCGCCAAGCGCCGCGCTGCCAACGAGGCCGAGATGGCCTCAACAGTTATATCCTGAGTCCCAGTAACTAGACGACAACCCGCGGTTACTTTCGAATACACGGGTGAAGAATGAACCATCAACGAAAGGTTCGTAGAATGCTGCGAAGTCGGACATTGCAAGTCCGACAGCGAGGGCAACAAGGCTTTCGCCACGACCATCCTCTTCACAGAGGAATTTGATGAAAACGATGAAGAAACAGTCAAGGTAGAGCACCTCGCATGCGACCATTGCACAAAAATGTGCAAATGACAGGTCTGGGGCGGGCGCATTACCCGCAGAGCATGCTATGTTCCTCAAATAATTACCAGGAAGGAAAGAAAGCGGATTATCCACAAGTCCGCAGAGTTGGAAGTCCTTGAGCAGATGCTCAGACTTTTTGGAGCTGAATCAGAAGTAAGGAAGGCGCTATTGGACAACGTGTCCAATCAGTGCATGCTCTGGGAACTCGGAGGCGAGGACTGCCTCCGCCATTACGGGAAGGTATTGTCAAATGAGGAAAGGAACCGTTTGATGCATGCACTCAACGGCAACGGATCGATCTATCATGACCCAGAACCCGAGATTACACTCGAAGAATGGAACCGCTTTGAACGACAACTAAGTCAAGTGATCCCAGAGAAACAACAGGTACACCAAATTGTCCGAGACCAGGCAAGGAACCCATTCACGATGAGGAGGTTCCAGTACATGATCTGTAACGGATGGTCGGCGATCAAATTAGGAAATAAGAAAGTATTCCTAGACCAGATCTTGCCCAAGTCGTACCATACTCAGCAGTCTATACAAAAATGGTCGGAAGAAGTCGCCCAAACGGACACCCGCAGCATAGAATCAGAAACTCTGATATGGGAGGAACCCAGTTTATGTTACTTATGGCTAATTGACGCCGATTACTACAACACACGTTACTGGGAAAAGAATATTTCCTGGAATAAGTTGTACAAGATGCGATGGATGGTGCGAGAAGATGTACGGTTCAGTATCCACGAATGGGATGGACACGTTCATATCATACCAGATGTCGATGGAGAATACAACTGGAACATGATTGGAATCGAGGCACTACATGAGTCACTCAACAAAGACCCAAAGCGCATCGGAGCAGAGGTTCCCAACCCGGATACTGAAGCGGAGGCCAAAAGACGACGACAACTTACAATCTTAGCCAGCAACTTTCAGACCAGCCTAAACTTGATAGAAGGTATCGTCGATGATTGTATGGAGGAAATTAGAAAGGCAGAAAAAGTCATTTACGCAATCCAACAAGGATGGATGCTAGACGACAAGGATCAACTACAATTCTTAATCCAACAGACGATTGAGTTAGCAAACCGGCACAAGGACATGCGGATGGAACTACAACGTATCGACGGTTGGTTCTGGCAGTTGGAAGGAGAACCGACGCTCCCACCAGTCCATAACCCGGAGTCCGAATTCGCAATCCGCTGGAGAGGCAAAGTTAACGATCCTATGGCGCCAATTTGGATGTCGGAAGGATACTGCTACCTATGGTTGATCGATGACAAGTTCCACGTTCCCTTCATTTGGCAAAAACTACCAGGCTGGAGGCAATTGGCAAACTGCAGACGACTCAGGAGGAAAAATGTTCGCTTTGACATCTCCACAACAGACGCCGCTCTCAATATCATACATATTATACCAAACATTTATGGATTCTATGATTGGGACGAGGTAGAGCGACGAGCCAACCTAGAAAACACGACTCCTCTATGGCAGCAGGAGCGAATAGGATCTGAATACGTCCTACCAACTACAGTAGCGGCATCAATCCTATCGGTATTCTGGGGATATAACCATTGGTTCACACAAGGAGCACCCACTCATGTAGAATTGCCGCCAGCACCATCAGATATTGAGACACCAGCCAGACGAGCCCAGATGCAGGAAGCCAGGAGAATCGCTCAACAGACCAACACGCAGATAGATAGTGCCAGAACGGAAACCGCTCAAGCAGCTGTGGATATCCTGCAAGAAGTAATCAGAGCACTCCGACAACCGGTAAACGTCACGGTCGAAGCCACCACCACATCAGCTACTGCAAAAACTGGGCCACAAATCAAGGAAAATCCGCCTAAAGATTACAACGGAGACCCAAGGAAAATCGCGGCTTGGTTCAGAGAATGGGACTCGTATTTCCAGGAAATAGAGTTCATTGCGGCAGACACCAAAACGACATGCAGAAAGTTCCATATGGCGTTAAGAAGGATCAAAGGAGGTGAAGAGGACTTTGCCGGCGCATGGGCAACTAGCCGAATGAAAGAACTGCTGGAAGCGGAGGAACAGTGGGATAAGTGGGTCAACGATACGACCAAGAACACCAACGAAAACTCGACACTAGAGCAAAGGAACAATATGGAGTTTGGTCAAGAAAACGTGTTCTATCCATTCACAAGCTGGGAAGACTTCCGGAAACAAGCAGAAGGGTTCTTTGTCACCACCGAAACCCAACGAGACGCTCAACAATGGTTAGCAAGGCTCAAGCAGGACAACATCAATGCTGAGCAATATGTTGTCACCTTCAAGGCTTTAGCAGAAGAAACCGGATATAATGATACGGCATTAGTAGCGCAATTCCGAGCAGGACTCATGCCCGGACTAGGGTTCGAAATCGTCAAATCCGGAGCACCTGACGACGATAATTTAGAAGAATGGACCAAGCGCGCCGTTAAGCTATCACGCGCTTATATGGATGCACACGAGCAGTACGGAGATAAAGGCAAGCTTAAAAGCACCTTTAAAGAAGAAAAGAACGACAAGGGACGCTGGGGAAAATGGAAAGGAGGAAAAGAAATGTCTACAGCCGCTCCGCCAGCCAATCTCGGAGGAAGTACAAATCCGGACCCCAATGCTATGGACGTAGACAAGAAGAAGAATACGCTCAAGTGCTACAACTGCAGAAAACCCGGACACTTCGCCAAAGACTGCAAACAACCGAAACGCGATAAAGGGAACTCGCGCATATGGGAATTAGGACTACCGGAGATAAGGGCGTTTATAAAGGACTTGAACAAAGAGGATAAACAGGAGGTTGCGAAAGACTTGGGTTTTGGATCAGACCAGTGAATGAATCGCATTCTGATTCACTGGTCGAGAACATTGTACAACAAACAGATAGTGATGTAAACGTAAACTCGTTAATAGAAAATGAGTTAAACGAACATATGCACTATCTAAGGAATGCACCAATAAGCGCAACCAAGAAAGCGTTTAAGCCCTGGAGTAACCCATGGATGGTACGAAGAATTTGGGAACAGAACTCCGAAATAGCAGTAAGAGATTTGAAAGCATGGGTACACAAATCCCGAAAACAAGAAGTAACGCCGGAAATGATCTCGGATTTGAATAAAGCATCGGAAAAAGACGTATTATGGTTTTTGGAAAAAATGCAGAAACAGCCGCAGATCAAGAGGGTACTACAACGAAAAGATGTCAAGATTGACCTAACGCTCACTCGACTAGACAACTACAAGCAAGTAGCCGCTGTAGGATTAATCGACTCGGGATGCATGCAGTCATGCATCAACCGAGAGTTCGTGGAACAATACCAGATCCCAACACGATGACTACCACATCCAGTACCGGTATTTAACGCAGACGGATCCCTTAATAGAGATGGATACCTAAAGGATATGTGTCAGGTCAAAGTAACAATAGGAGGACACAAAGAAATCCTAGAATTTGCAGTATCAAGTCTTGGAAAATCGGACTTATTCTTAGGACACGAATGGCTAAACCGGCATAACCCAAGTATCGACTGGGACAAGGGAGAGGTAGAGTTCAACCGATGCCCGAATGAATGCTGGAATAGAAACATCTTCGGAGAACCGGAGGATTCACCAGAAGAGATAGAACCGATGGAACCCGGAGACCGGATCCTAGTAGTACATTTCGGACCAGAAGAGTTTGCAACCTGCATGACACAAAAAGAGTGCAATCGAGCATTTACAAAAACAGCAATGGATATTGCAATCGAAAACCACAAAGATCGGTCAATGGAGGAAGCGGTACCCAAACATTATCTGAAGCACAGGAAAGTGTTTGAAAAAACATCATTTGACGAGTTACCGCCAAAAAGACCATGGGATCACACGATCGAACTACTACCAGGATCAAAACCGTTAGACTGCAAAATCTATCCATTGAATCGACCGGAACAGGAGGCGTTAGAAGAATTCTTAAAGGAAAACCTAGAATCTGGACGCATCAGACCAAGTAAATCTCCAATGGCCTCACCGTTCTTCTTTGTTAAGAAAAAGGACGGTAGACTACGACCAGTACAGGACTACAGGAAACTCAATGATATGACGATCAAGAACAAATACCCATTGCCAATTATTGGGGAACTAGTAGACAAACTAAGTGGTGCCAAATATTTCTCCAAAATGGATGTTCGATGGGGATATAACAATATTCGGATAAAAGAAGGAGATGAATGGAAAGCCGCCTTCAGGACGAACAGAGGATTATTCGAACCATTGGTCATGTTTTTCGGATTAACCAACTCACCAGCCACCTTCCAGACAATGATGAATGACCTATTTCGCGAAGAAATAGCACAGGGATGGGTAGTTATATACATGGATGATATATTGGTATTCTCCAAAACAGAAGAAGAACACCGTCAACAAGTTGGACGAGTACTGGAAAAGTTAGGACAGAACCAGTTATCCCTGAAACCGGATAAGTGCTTCTTCGATCAAGACCACATAGAATTTCTAGGACTCATAATTAGTCACAATTCGATCCGCATGGACCCAGCAAAAGTCAAAGCAATACTAGAATGGCCCATGCCAAAGACAAAACGAGAACTACAACAGTTCCTAGGATTTGTTAACTTCTATCAACGATTCGTAGAAGGATTCGCAAAGTTGGCAAAAGCCCTAACCACGCTAACTGGCAAAGTGGATTGGAATTGGGGAGTAGTGCAAGAATTGGCGTTCAACCGTTTAAAAGAACAAATTCGAAAAGAAGCAGTTCTACTCATCCTGGATTATGACAAACCGTACAGAGTAGAGACTGACGCATCGGACTATGCAATAGGCGCAATCCTATCTCAAGAAAACGATCAAGGCATGTGGCAACCAGTCGCATTCATCTCCCGAAGTCTGAATGACGCAGAAAGGAACTATGAGATCTACGATAAGGAAATGTTAGCAATAATGCACGCGTTCTACGAATGGTCACAATATTTAAAGGGGTCAAAACATACAGTAGAGGTATTAACGGATCACCAAAACCTCACCTATTTCCGAAAACCACAGAACCTAAATAGACGACAAGCATGGTGGATACTGGACCTACAAGAATACGACTTCGTTATAAAACATCGATCCGGAAAATCTAACAGCAAAGCTGACCTTCTCTCGAGACAAGCAGACCATAAGGGGGGGGAGAACGACAATGAAAACGTCATTTTGCTAAAAGATGACCTATTCATGTGCCAAATCGACACTAGGCTTATGGATGATGACCGAGCAATAGAAGAAATCATCAACGACATCAAGGAAAAGGATAAAGGAATGTGGGATTTACAGGTACTAGAGGCGACCAGGAATGAAACCGACGGATGGAGAATGGACGGAGCAATGGTCTTATTCAAAGAAAGGATATATGTACCCAAAGTCATTCGACTCAGGGAAGAAATAATAGCCATACACCACTCATGGGGACATCTGGGCGTAGCGAAAACATTGGAATTAATAACAAGAGGATTCTGGTGGCCCAGACTAAAGGAAGATCTCGACATGTACGTTAAAGGGTGTCGAACTTGCCAAACGACTAAACCAGATAGACAACCCAAAGCCGCTCCGTTAAATCCAAATGAGATACCTGACAAACCATGGGAAGTGATATCAATGGACTTAATAGGACCGCTACCAGACTCAAAAGGACACGACATGATATTCATGGTAGTAGACCGATTGACCAAAATGGCGTACTTCCTACCCACCCATGGAGCGTTAACGTCACAAGGAGTCGCTGCATTATTCAGAGATCATATATTTAGAAATCACGGGATACCAAAGAAAATCATCAGCGATCGAGGACCTCAATTCGTATCGAATTTCATGAAAGAATTCTACAAGGCTCTAGGAATTAAAGGGAACCCATCCACTGTGTATCACCCACAAACCGACGGACAAACAGAACGAGTAAATCAAGAAGTCAAAACCTTCCTTACAATGTTCGTAGATCACAAGAAGGTTGATTGGGCAGAATGGTTACCGATAGCCCAATTTTGCTATAACGATAGACAACATTCAGCAACTGGATATTCACCGTTTTGGATGAACTACGGATTCCATCCTAGGAAGGGGTTACCAACGCAAGGACAGACGCATTCCCCTTTCATAACTCAATTTCTAGAAGAAATGAAGGATACTCGTGTAAAGGCAACCGCTGCCTTAGATAAAGCCGCTACATCTATGAAAAAACAGTACGATAAACATACAAAACCGGCGCGAGAATATAAACCAGGGGATAAGGTCTATCTTAACACGGAAAATCTACCGTCCACCGCTAAGATTAAAAAGTTCGACGACAAATTTGCTGGACCATTCAAGATCGTAGAAAAGGTCAATGCTGGGTCATACCGCCTCAAAATACTGATGTCATGGAAGGTGTATAACGTCTTTAACGAACGACTTCTAAAGCCGTACCACGAACCGCAATTTCCTCGACAGAAAGAAAAGGAAGTCGCGTGATCCGAAGAAGTATCCTGAGAACAGGAAACTACCAGAGAATATGAAGTCCAGTCAATTTTAGACAGCAGGGTCAGTAGTAAAGGTCGGGGACATTTGGAATACCTAGTGGAATGGAAGGGGTATCCCTTAGAAGACGCAACATGGGAACCAGTGGTGAACCTAAAAAATGCTGAAACTTTAGTAAAAGAGTTCCACCGACGCCGACCAGCAGCGCCCAGATGACTACAAATACCAGCGGAAGAATATCGGAGATACGAAAACCACACGACGCCCGAGATACCTAAACGATTATTTGGATGGGAAGACGGGAAGTTTGAGCCGGAATACCTAGAAAACCTCGAACGGAAATGGCAAAAGTGGAAAGGAACACCACTACTAGAAAAAGGACGACAGGGTCTATATAAGGAGTATCCATCGCTGATTAAATCAACACTTAAACGAAGCCCCGATGGAACTGTTTACAAAGGGCATCTGATATCCAGCACTCGCTCAAAGCGTTCTCGAGGACAAGAACCTTGGAGAGAGGGTGATGTTACAAAACCGAACTTTTTCTACAAACTAAACGATGAAGTCTACTCGAACCCCCATTATGGCAGTTGGTCACAACTAGTGATATGTGACATAGGATGAGGTCTGTCAATGTTTACCATTATGCGTACTTCTTTGCCTATAGCTATGTGAGGCTGTACACCATGCGACTCACACATGCCTCTGTTTACATACGTTTACTTTACTCTGTACTAGTAGTATATAAGTGTAGTAGTTACAAGGGGATTCCCACTTTCGTGGTCGTCTCTGCTCTATTATCATCTTCGACTTTCCCTTGTGTAGGGTTAGTATCCAGAGACTCTGTGTGAGCCTGGGGGTGATTTGCGCCTTCTGACATCTTCATTCGCGAGGTTCTGAAGATGGATGTTTGGGATTTGCTTAAAAAGTTCGAGTTGTGGGCCGTCACGAAGGATAATCATAAGTTCTGTTTTAAGAGGTCAAATTTCCCATACCAACGGTCGTTATCCAGGCCCTAATATTGACACGCTTCTCTCAATGCGCACGGAATGCTCGGTGATGATTGCCGAGGGTCTCAGTTACATGTTTCATCGAAATTTACTTCTATTAGCTATACTAACTTCATAATATAGAGGCCATAACCAACAACAAGAAGATTATTGTGAACTATGCAAATTACGATAGATCCATTGTCCAAAAATATCATGTCAAGCTTGATGGATGGCCCGCAGGCATCGTATTCGCCATGCCTCACAGCATATCCACTGTTGATGAAATCCGGCTTTTGCGACACCACCTCCATGAAAAAACGTGTAAATGGGTAAAGCTCACTCAGGACGAAGTCAAGAAACACATGGAAACATTTGCTGCGAAGGTCAAAGATGGTATTATAGTAGGCCATAAGCGTAAGATTCGATCGGACAAAGGGAAGCCTCGAAAAAAGCGAGCTGTGCAGGATGTCGACAAAGACATTGAAGGTGAGGAAGTACAAATAGAGGACGAAGGTGAAGGTGACGAGGATGGTCCCCAGTGCAGCTGACGCATTGGAAAGGGAAAGTACAAGAGCAATGCGTTCGTCGACGATGAGGCCGCTGAGGATCAAGAATCGAATGGAAGTAGTGACGAGTATGACGACGATGTCTAGATCTTGCGCCCACATCATTACATTATGGGCTAATATAATCTTTTACCAGAAAGCAGTTTCAACGCGCACTTGTACTGCCCTACAATTATAATTACCATATATAGAAGTTCAACCAATGCCATATAGAGTTGCCACGTGGCCGGCAGGTCTGGAAATGGTGTGTTATGTGATGTATGAGTGGTAGGTGGCCACTATAGACCAGGATAAAAGGAATAAGTCAAAAAAGAATTATTTAATTCGTGCAATTATCCAGCTTAGCGTATTAGCTCGATATTGGCCTCTAATTAGGGATGGACGGGCCGTGTCCGTCCACCTCTTATTAGAGATATTTCATTGGCTGATCAGGTGATTCATAGGAACCCTTCCATAGGATTCCTATAGGAATATAACACAAATACCATATCTAACTATAGTGCT
>QFEO01004649.1:0-14315 GCA_003316615.1 Amanita pseudoporphyria
TGACATGTACACTTGTAACATGATGTCACATATCTTATCAATCCCTGAAAAATGCTTCCAAAATTCAATCAGTGCCTGAAAAACACTTCCAAACAATGTACCTGGGTACAGTTGAGCTGGTCAGCACTGATATGCATCATAGGTCACAAGTCATAAGTCACAACCATTATAAATCCAGAAATACTCAAATATTAGGAGGAGTTCCTGTGGACTCCAGGGATTCCCAGGGAATTCCCTATAAACAGATTCCTGGGGACTCCCTGTCATTCCCAGGGAATCCACAAGGAATCCACAGGGAAGCCCACCTCATTCCTTGTGCATTTTGGCTGTGAAAGTGGTCATTTAGTCCCTGTAATTCCCTGTGGACTCCCTGTGGACTCCCACTGGAATCCCGGTGGAATCCCGGGATTCCACCGGGATTCCACAAGGAATGCGTGGGGGAGTGTAAAGACCTCGCCAAGCGCCGTACTGCTAACGAGGCTGAGATGGCCTCAACCGTCATATCCCGGGTCCCAACGACCAGACGCCAACCCACCGTCACCTTCAAGTACACGGGTGAAGAACGAACCATCGAAGAAAGGTTCGTAGAAAGCTGCGAGGTCGGACACTGCAAGTCCAACGCTGAGGGCAACAAGGCCCTCGCCACAACCATCCTCTACACTCAGGAGTTCGATGAGGATGACGAAGAATTAGTCGAGGTAGAGCACCTCGCATGTGACCATTGCGCAGAAATGTGCAAGCGACAAGTTTGGGGTGGGCGCATTACGCGCAGGGCATGCTACGTGCCCCAAGTAATCACCAGAAAGGAAAGGAGGCGGATCATCCACAAATCCGCGGAGTTGCAAGTCCTCGAGCAGATGCTCGGACTTTTTGGTTCAGGATTGGAGGTTAGAAAGGCGCTGTTGGACAACGTGTCCAATCAGTGTATGTTGTGGGAACTAGGAGGCGAGGATTGCCTTCGCCACTACGGCAAGGTACTATCAAACGAGGAAAGGAACCGCCTGATGCATGCACTCAATGGCAACAGGTCGGTCTATCATGGAGAGGATCCAGAACCGGAGATCAGTCTGCAAGAATGGAACAGATTCGAGGCGCAGCTATCACAAGTGATAACGGATAGGCAACACGTGCATCAGATCACCAGACACGCTGCCAGAAACCCTTACAGCATGAGGCGCTTCCAATACATGCTCCGAAACGGTTGGTCAGCGATCAAGTTCGGAAACAAGAAGACGTTTCTGGATCAAACAATGCTACAACCCCGACACACCTGGCAGACAATACAAAAATGGTCTGAAGACGTCGCAAACGCCGACACAAGTAGCGTCAAGTCGGAAACGCCGATATGGGAAGAAACTGGACTTTGTTACCTATGGTTAATCGATGCCCAGTACTACGAAACGCGCTGGTGGAAGAAAAACATTTCCTGGAACGAGCTATACCAACTACGATGGATGGCTAGAGAAGATGTTCAGTTCAGAATCCATGAACGAGACGGACACGTTCACATCATACCAGACGTCGATGGAGAATACAATTGGGACCTGATCGGAATTGAGGCCCTACACGAATCGCTCAACAAAGATCCCAAGCGTATCGGAGCGGATAACTCAGATCCAGACACGGAGGTAGAAGCCAGACGTCGAAGGAGACTCACGGTTCTAGCAAGCAACTTTCAGACCAGCTTAGACTCAATGGAAGGAATCGTAGACGACTGTATGGAGGAAATCCGAAAAGCAGAAAAGGTGATCTACGCAATCCAACAAGGATGGATGGTCGATGACCAGGATCAACTGCAATTCCTCATTCAGTGGGCAATAGAAATGGCCAATCGAAATAAGGATATGTGGGCAGAACTACAACGAATCGACGGATGGTTCTGGCAACTAGAAGGAGAACCAACGCTCCCGCCTGCCCACAATCCGGAATCCGAATTCGCTATTCGATGGAGAGGACGAATCAACGACTCCACGGCCCCAATCTGGATGATGGAAGGATACTGCTACTTATGGCTGATCGACGACAAGTTCCACGCACCGTTCATTTGGCAGAAACTACCTGGATGGCGACAACTAGCCAACTGCAGACGACTTAGGAGGAAGAACGTCAGGTTTGATATCACCACCACTGATGAATCCCTCAACATCATACATATAGTACCTAACGTCTACGGAACTTACGATTGGGATGAAGTGGAATGACGGGCAAACCTGGAAAACACGATTCCGTTATGGCAACAAGAACGGATAGGATCGGAATACGTCCTACCAACTACAGTAGCGGCATCAATCCTGTCGGTGTTTTGGGGATACAACCATTGGTTCACGCAAGGAGCGCCCAATCACGTAGAATTGCCACCAGCACCATCGGACATCGAAACGCCAGCCAGACGAGCGCAGATGCAGG
Organism: Amanita pseudoporphyria; assembly: GCA_003316615.1. Classification (NCBI taxonomy): domain Eukaryota; kingdom Fungi; phylum Basidiomycota; class Agaricomycetes; order Agaricales; family Amanitaceae; genus Amanita; species Amanita pseudoporphyria. The sequence goes on from QFEO01004649.1 coordinate 2,407, forward strand.
AAGCCAGGAGGATAGCCCAACAGACCAATACGCAGATAGACAGCGCCAGGACCGAAACTGCGCAGGCAGCCGCGGATATATTACAAGAAGTAATCCGAGCGCTCAGACAACCAGTAAACGTAACGGTGGAACAAACCACTTCATCGGAACCCTCGACCAAAACGGGACCGCAGATTAAGGAGAATCCACCAAAAGATTACAATGGAGATCCTAGGAAAATAGCGGCCTGGTTCAGGGAATGGGACTCATACTTCCGAGAAATAGAGTTCACCAAAACCGACACCAAAACGGTCTGCAGAAAGTTTCACATGGCGCTAAGGAGGATCAAAGGTGGAGAAGAGGACTTTGCCGGAGCATGGGCTACTAGCCGAATGAAGGAGTTGTTGGAAGCGGAGGAACAGTGGGACAAGTGGACTAGAGATGAAGCAAAATCCACCAACCAAAACTCTACGCTAGCTCAACGAAACGACATGGAGTATGGACAAGAACATCTCCAATACCCATTCACCAGCTGGGAAGATTTTCGGGGACAAGCGCAGGGATTCTTCGTCACCACAGAAACACAGCGAGACGCTCAACAACGGCTGGCCAAGCTAAAACAAGACAACATCAACGCCGAGCGATACATCGTCGCTTTCAAAGCCCTCTCAGAAGAAACCGGATATAACGACACGGCATTGGTGGCACAGTTCCGCGCTGGGCTAATGCCTGGACTTGGGTTCGAAATCGTCAAATCAGGAGCGCCGGATGACGACAATCTAGAGGAATGGACAAAGCGCGCCGTTAAGCTATCACGCGCTTACATGGACGCACATGAGCAGTACGGGGAAAAAGGCAAGCTTAAAAGCACCTTTAAAGAGGAAAAGAATGATAAAGGGCAATGGGGAAAATGGAAGGGAGGAAAGGAAATGACCACAGCCGCTCCGCCAGCCAATCTTGGAGGAAACACCAGTCTGGATCCCAATGCCATGGACGTCGACAAGAAGAAAAACACGTTCAAATGCTACAATTGCGGAAAACCGGGACACTTCGCCAAAGATTGTAAACAGCCGAAACGCGACAAGGGAAACTCGCGGATACGGGAAATAGGGCTACCAGAGATTAGGGCGTTCATAAAGGACATGAACGAGGGTGATAAACAGGAAGTCGCCAAGGATCTGGGTTTTGGATCAGACCAGTGAATGAGTCGCATTCCGATTCACTGGTCGAGAACATTGTACAACATACAGATAGTGATGTAAACGTAAACTCGTTAATAAACAATGAGTTAAGTGAACATATTCATTATCTGAGGAATGCACCAATAAGCGCAACCAAGAAAGCATTCAAACCATGGAGTAACCCCTGGATGGTATGACGAATCTGGGAACAAGACTCCGAAACGGCAATAAGAGACCTAAAAGCTTGGGTACATGAAACTCGGAAACAAGAAGTAACCTCGGAGATGATTTTGGACTTAAACAAAGCATTGGAAAAGGACGTATTATGGTTCTTGGAAAAAATGCAAAAGCAACCACAAATTAAACGAGTGCTACAGCAAAAAGATGTTAAAATCGACTTAACACTCACCCGATTGGACAACTACAAGCAAATAGCAGCCGTAGGACTGATTGATTCAGGATGCACACAGTCATGTATCAACAGGGAATTCGTGGATCAGTATCAAATCCCAACCAGATGACTACCACACCCAGTACCGGTATTCAACGCGGACGGATCTCTTAATAGGGATGGATATCTAAAGGATATGTGTCAAATCAAAGTCACGATTGGAAGACATGAAGAAATCCTAGAATTTGCGGTATCAAGCCTCGGAAAATCGGATCTATTCCTCGGACACGAATGGCTAAACAGACACAACCCAAGCATCGATTGGGATAAAGGAGAAGTAGAGTTTAACCGATGTCCGACGGAATGCTGGAACAGGGGCATCTACGGAGAACCGGAGGATTCACCAGAGGAGATAGAACCAACGGAACCCGGAGATCGGATTCTGGCAGTACACTTCGGACCAGAAGAATTCACAGCCTGCATGAGCAGTAAGGAGCATAATCGAACTTTTGCGAAAACGGCGATGGATATTGCAATCGAAAATCATAAGGATCGATCAATGGAAGAAGCAGTACCGAAACACTACCTAAAGTACAAAAAGGTGTTTGAGAAAACATCATTCGATGAAATGCCACCAAGAAGACCATGGGACCACGCAATTGAGCTATTACCAGAATCTAAACCGCTAGATTGCAAGATATATCCGCTGAACAGACCGGAACAAGAGGCGTTGGAAGAGTTCCTGAAAGAAAACCTAGAATCAGGGCGCATCAGACCCAGTAAATCGCCCATGGCGTCACCATTCTTCTTCATCAAGAAAAAGGATGGCCGATTACGCCCGGTACAGGACTACAGGAAACTCAATGACATGACAATAAAGAACCGATATCCGTTACCAATTATCGGGGAATTAGTAGATAAACTCAGCGGCGCCAGGTACTTTTCAAAAATGGACGTTTGGTGGGGATACAATAATATCTGAATAAAAGAAGGAGACGAATGGAAAGCTGCCTTCAGAACGAACAGGGGGTTATTCGAACCACTTGTCATGTTCTTCGGATTAACGAATTCACCGGCCACATTTCAAACAATGATGAACGACCTATTCCGAGAAGAAATAGCACAAGGATGGGTTGTCATATACATGGATGACATATTGGTATTCTCCAAAACAGAGGAGGAACATCGTCAACAAGTAGGACGAGTACTAGAAAAGTTGGGACAAAATCAATTATCCCTGAAACCCGATAAATGCTTCTTCGATCAAGACCACATCGAATTCTTAGGACTAATAATCAGCCACAACTCAATTCGGATGGACCCGGCTAAAGTCAAGGCCATATTGGAATGGCCTATGCCTAAGACGAAACGAGAGTTACAGCAATTCCTAGGATTCATTAACTTCTATCGACGATTCGTAGAAGGATTTGCAAAACTAGCTAAAGCGTTAACAATGCTAACAGGCAAGGAAGACTGGAGTTGGGGAGTAGCGCAAGAACTAGCATTCGACTGTCTCAAAGAACAAGTTCAAAAGGAAGCCGTTCTACTCATTCCAGACTACGACAAACCATATCGAGTAGAAACCGACGCATCGGATTATGCTATAGGTGCAATACTTTCCCAGGAGAATGCACAGGGGATATGGCAACCAGTCGCTTTCATATCAAGAAGCCTGAACGACGCAGAACGAAACTACGAAATCTACGACAAGGAAATGCTAGCGGTCATGCATGCATTCTACGAATGGGCCCAATATCTAAAAGGAGCAAAACACACGGTAGAAGTGTTAATGGATCATCAAAATCTCACGTACTTCCAAAAACCGCAGAATTTAAATAGACGACAGGCGCGCTGGATATTGGATCTACAAGAATACGATTTCGTGATCAAACACCGGTCAGGAAAGTCAAACAGCAAGGCCGACCTCCTCTCGAGACGAGCAGACCATAAGGGGGGGGAGAATGACAACGAGAACATCATTTTACTCAAAGACAACCTGTTTATAAGTCATATGGACAACCGACTCATGGACAACGATCGCGCCATAGAAGAGATCATTAACGATATTCGAGAAGTGGACAGAGGCATGTGGGATTTGCAAGTACTCGAAGCAATCAGAAACAAAACCGAAGGTTGGAGGCTTGACGGAACCACAGTATTATTCAAAGAAAGAATATACGTCCCAAAAGTTATTCGACTAAGGGAAGAGATAATAGCGATACACCACTCATGGGGACACCCAGGCGTAGCAAAAACATTGGAACTAATAACGAGGGGATTTTGGTGGCCCAAGCTAAAAGAAGACCTAGACGCATACACCAAAGGATGTCGTACTTGTCAAACCGCAAAGCCGGACAGACAACCTAAAGCCGCGCCGTTAAATCCAAACGAAATACCCGACGAACCATGGGAAGTAATATCTATGGACTTAATAGGACCGTTACCAGACTCCAAAGGACACGATATGATATTCGTAGTGGTCGACCGACTAACCAAAATGTCGTATTTCCTGCCAACTCACGGAGCGTTAACATCGCAAGGAGTCGCCGCACTGTTCAGGGATCACATCTTCCGAAGTCACGGAATACCCAAGAAGATCATCAGCGATCGAGGACCTCAATTTGTATCCAATTTTATGGTAGAATTCTACAAAATGCTAGGGATTAAGGGAAACCCGTCAACTGCGTATCATCCTCAAACCGATGGACAAATGGAAAGAGTAAATCAGGAAGTAAAAACCTTCCTAACGATGTTTGTAGACCACAAGAAGGTGGACTGGGCGGAATGGCTGCCAATAGCTCAATTTTGCTACAATGATAGACAACATTCAGCAACCGGATACTCCCCGTTTTGGATGAACTACGGATTTCACCCAAGGAAGGGACTGCCAACACAAGGACAAACCCGCTCCCCCTTCGTAACTCAGTTTCTTGAGGAGATGGAAGATACTCAAGCAAAAGCGTCCGTCGCCTTAGAAAAGGCCGCTGAGTTGATGAAAAAACAGTACGACAAACATACCAAGCCTGCTCGAGAATACAAACCCGGAGATAGGGTGTTCCTCAACACAGAGAATCTGCCGTCCACCACAAAAATAAAGAAATTCGACGATAAGTTCGCGGGTCCATTCGAGATCGTAGAAAAGGTCAATGCCGGGTTGTACTGCCTAAAAATCCCAATGTCATGGAAAGTGTATAACGTGTTCAACAAAAGACTTCTAAAGCCGTATCACGAACCACAGTTCCCTTGTCAAAAACAAAAGGAAACGGAACGGTCTGAAGAAGTATCCCGAGAACAAGAAACCACTGGAGAATATGAAGTCCAATCAATTTTAGATAGCAGAGTCAGCAGTAAAGGTCGTGGACGTTTGGAATATCTAGTAGAATGGAAGGGGTATCCTCTAGAGGATGTGACATGGGAACCGGTGACAAATTTAAAGAATGTGGAAACTCTAGTCAAGGAATTTCATCGACGAAAACCAGCGGCACCTAGGCGACTCCAGATAGATCCGAAAGAATTCCGTCGATACGACAACCACACCAAACCGAAGGTGCCCAAGCGATTGTTCGGATGGGAGGATGGGAAGTTTGAACCCGAATACCTCGAAAATCTCGAACGAAAATGGCAGAAATGGAAGGGGACCCCGTTATTGGAAAGAGGATGACAAGGAGTGTACAAGGAATATTCTCCACCAATCAAACTGGTACTCAAGCATAATCCAGATGGCACGATCTTCAGAGGTGATTCAAATCCTCATACCCGCACGAAACGTTCTCGAGGACAAGAACCTTGGAGAAGGGGTGATGTTACGAAACCGAGCTTTTTCTATGGACTTAACGACAAGATATACTTGAATCCCCATTATGGAAGTTGGTCACGACTTGTGACTCCCGGCTATGGATGAGGTTCGTTCTCTTTGTTCTTCTCTTTACTTCTGTTTGGCCCTCTATTTACCTATACGGCTGTGCGAGGCTATGCAACATGCATATCACACATGCCTTTCTTTACATTCGTTTATCTTACTCTGTACCAGTAGTATATAAGTGTAGTAGTTAGAAGGCGATCCCCACTTTCGTGGTCGTCTCTGCTCTATCATCATCTTCGCTTTTCCCTTGTGTAGGGTTAGCAGCCAGAGACTCTGTGTGAGCCTGGGGGTGACTTGCGCCTTCTGACACTAATCCCATCTGCGCCTTTTATTAAAGCCAAAGCCATGGCACTGGCTGGGAAGTCCACACCAGGTAAGTCCATAAGTGTCATCTTCAACTTTTCACAATTTCACATCACTTGATCCTTTGCCTTCACAGCACCTGCCTCTAGTACCACTATGAAGCCAGCCAGAGCACTGAACCACATAGCAATTGGAGGTCTCAGACTTAATGGGCTTCCTGTCAAGCCCGAGTTTGCTACTTCTGCCAAGGGAAATGTTGGTGCTGTCCTGGATGATTCTGTCGAAACAAAGAGGAAATTGGAAACTTTGGGTGACATGCCTGCTGTTGACATGACTATGATGGACAACAGGACTGCTGTTGGTGATTTGGAAGTTGACAATGACGACGAAGAAGCAAACAGGACAGGGACATCCACAATCAAATCCCACAATGATGATGATGCTTCCTACCAATTTCAAACACAGACATTCGACTTTCTAATGACTCTGGACAAGTTTCTATTTCCCCTTCTATAGTATGGTGGTATTTAGGTTTCTTCTTCGATTCTACTCTCTCTTTTTGTCCTCATATCATGAAATATGTTAATAAAGCGTATTCTAGTACTAGTGCCTTGTGCATGATAGGGAATGCAGCAGGTGGTCTGGATCAAACCCAACGACTCTATGTTTACAAGGCATGCATCTGGCCAATCCTCTCCTATGGACTGGAGCTCTGGTTCATCCATGATGGAAAAGGCATCAAAAACAATATCAAGGTGATGTCCAAAGCACAAAACCATGCATTACAATGGATTACAGGAGGGTTTTGATCCACCCCTGTGAGCGCTATGCAGTGGTGGACAGGGTGTCTGCCAGTCATCACTAGGGGGAATATACAGATTAGGAGATGGGTGGCATGGCTTAAAATGTGATATGCCTCACATCCTCTATGTCGTCTTGTTGAAGCTAATCCAGTCAGAGCTTTCCTCATGACTAAACAGAAAAAGAAGGCAAAATGGACACCCTCTTCTAATAATGTCGTCCATGTGGCCATGCCCATCCTCTGAACAATTGACAAATCCTTCCTTTTCGTCAACGAAGAAAACATCCTGGGTGCATCCCTTCTCGAGCAATATCCCTCCTGCATCCATTTCATCAATTTTGATCACCCTCCTAAACAAAACAAGGACCTATATGATGCTTGGCTACATGGCTTTCAATGCCAGTTGGTGCAATGGAGACCTGAACAATGGATTATAGCCACAGACAGCAGTCTCAAACTGGGAAAAGCCAAAGCTGCTGTGTTAGGCTGGGCACCTGGTTCTATTACAGATAGCTGGCAGGTTAAAGAAGATGTCACTGCCTCATCCTCCTTTGGGGCTGAGCTAAACACTTTACACATTGCAGCCTGGAAAATGGTCACACATGGCATGTCAGGGAAGGTCATTATTCTCATCAACAACCAGGCTGCAGCCACCTCGGCCCTCAACCCTAACATCCACAATTGACAAGACCTCAGCCTTAACATCATTACAGCTCTCCTCCACTGGCTTGAACAAGGCCCAAACAACAACATCACCTTCTCCTGGTGCCCTGGCCATGAAGGAATATTAGAAAATGAGCTTGTTGATAGGGTTACTGCCAACATGGATACTTTAGAGTTCTCCATCCTTCAAGGGGGACTCAACCACTTTACCACTGCCCAACAGTGCACATGGAACAGAGAAGCCAAATGTCCCAAAGGTTGAGGCAGACACACACTCCGCATCAACTCTAGTAAAGGAAAAATAGTTGCCGCCACTATCCAGGGGCAGCCATACTTCATCAAACATACTGGATGCAACTTGAATGTTGCCATTCGAGCTTTTAGGCTCATTACAGGTCACATGCCTAGTGGAGAATATAGGTCCTTTTTCCCCTCCAGATGGCCAGATGCATGCACTGACTGCCCAGAATGCAATGAATTCCAAGACTGCTGTCACATCCTTTGTCATTGCACAAGGTACATAGATAGGTTTGCCAATATATTTGACACTACCACCTTGCGGAACAATTTCTCCCTCTTATGTAGTTTCTTGGACAAAAACCCCTCTGTGGTCACTTTTACAGATACTCATAGCAAAGATTAGGCCAGTGTTTAATTGATGATTCAGTTACTATTCGTAGTATGTACATACAAGACTGCTTTGCAGTCTTAGTGCATAGTCACATGGTGATGTTCATAGTAATAAGATCCTTTTCTATTCAAAAAAAAAAAAAAAAGCAAACAGGATGGACCAGGCAATAAAAGTGAAAGCAAAGGACTCCATGGATGTGGACAAAGATGAAGGGATAGACCCGTTGGATGCATTCATGACTGGGGTTAAAGAAAAGGCTAGGAAGGTTAACCTTGAGGACAAGAAGAAGATGATGGGTCCACCAGGAGCCAGACCCAAGTCTTGTCTTGATGAGCGATTGGTTGAAGATGGATTTGAGGATGCAGCAGAAAGTCTTGTTCTGGATGAAATAGATGCAACGGACCTAACGTTCGGATCCTGAATCGGACGATGACTCAGAGGGGGATGTTTACAGTGAGGGCTGGGAGGATACTATAGCGGATGCCCATTGAAGTGCTGTCCTCGTTGAAGCTTCATTCCCTTTGTATGCATGACTGTATTTCCTGATGAGTGTCTGGCTGTTTTTCAGTATATTTCACACAGTTTCACATGTGTCAGACATGATGCATGATTTTCCAAATCAACTGTAGTTACACATATCTTGAATGTATTGTAAATAGTAATTAAATCCCTTTCTATTCAAAAAAAAAAAGCTGGCTTTAGCTGCTCAGAGCCACTAGTGGAGCCATTTGGAGCCAGAGCTAAAATTAGGCTCCAGCTTGGCTCCCAATTGGCTCAGCTAAGCTGGCTCCTGGCTCAGAGCCAAGCTGTTGGCAACACTAGTGTCCACCCATTTGTTCTCTTCAATGCCTTCATGGCCAGGGCACCATGAGATAATCACTTCATTGCTGTCATTTTGTTCGAGCCATGACCATAAACTGATCATGGCATTGATGCTGAAAGATTGGCCATCATGGATGTTTGTGTCAAACACTGACTTTGCTGCTGTAGCATTGTCAACGAGGAAGGTGACACTTCCTGTTACCTTTTCTGTCACTAACTTCCAGAAACCCATCTGCAATGCCTGGAGCTCCACCCCGAAGGATGAAGATGCTGCCACGTCTTCTGCCTCCTGCCATGCATCCACCAACTCTCCTGGCCTTCTTCCCAATGTTGCCACCTTGGCAAGGCCTTTCTTTAGGCTACCATCTGTAGCTACAATCCATCTCGTCTTTCGCCATGCCTCTATTGTAGTGCAAAAGCCCTTGAACCATAGTGCATACAATTCTTTATCACATTTGGGGGGGTGGTTGAAATGGGCAAATTGTACCCAGTGAGAGAAGCACTCCCAGACCAAGCTGCCTGGGATGTTTTCGTCATTTATGAATAGGAATGCCAGGTCATTATTTAATAGCCTTTTCCTCTCTACATTTGTCAACAGTATGAACTGGACCAGCCAGCAATGGACCTGCCTCTTGCTCTGATGGTCATTACCTGTCTGTTGTTGCCTGGCAAATGGCAGATTCTGGTCATATCGGGTGTAGCTCCCATGACAACAGGTGGAATGAAAGAAATTTTTTTTTTGGCTATACTCCCTTGCAGATACAGGGTTACACTGGTGTTCTAGATGTTCTCTACTCATCATACACCTCCCTCCATGCCATCCTCCTTCCTTCCAAATGTAAGTCCCTCACTTTCACCTCCATCTCTCCACTTGAGGGTATGGGCTGCCAAGTGGCAAATCCAAGGCCAAATTACATGCAGCAGGGTATATTTGTGCATGTTGATGATTGGCAAATGCTGGTCTCTTAGATTCTCATTACAAAATCCTGTGCAGCTGGCCCAATATAAGACTGAAACCTCCTTTCAGTCAGCCTTGGAATCTTTCTCAAAGGAGTTGGTTAATGCTGCTTTCTGGGTGTGACTGCCTCAGATAGAAGATTCCACCAAAAGAGAGGAGCAATGACATCATGGAGTAAGAAGAATTGACTTCCTTGGAGACTGGACCAGTCTTATGGAACTCTATGGAACGCTGAGGGGCAATGTATGGGACCTGGAAGTTGAGGAGGCTGATAACAGCAAAAATGTAAAATGTGAACTGTAAAATAATATTTGAAGGTAGGCCCTTCATTAATGTTCTCCCTCACTGGATCTAACATGAGTACCAGTAGTGTTAGACTTATTCATTCAGTTATATCACTATCACCCCTCATCCTCTCACTCAGTTTTGTGGTTCCATATGTGGATCTGTACCTCCTGTCTCTTCCCATTTTGGGTCCCACAACCAAACTGTTATTTATAGATTTGCATCTGCTCCTAGCTTCTTTTCCCTTATCATGCACATCTACTGGTTGCAAAAGGCTTAATACTGTCTGCCACTCCAACAACCTACTTTAATCTCTCTATTGCCCACTTGTATTCTGTTCCCAACATCAGATATAGCCCTATTCCAGGTCCCAATTCCACATTCTACCACCATTATTAAAACTTGAACCTGTACTATGACAAGGACCTTGTCCGAGGCTGACTGAAAGGAGGTTTCAGTCTTATATTGGGCCAGCTGCATGGGATTTTGTAACGAGAATCTAAGAGACTGGTGTTTGCTGATCATCAACATGCACAAATATACCCTGCTGCATGTAATTTGGCCTCAGATTTGCTGCTTGGCGGCCCATACCCTCAAGTGGTGCATGTTGTATCAAACTATTACTATAAACATTGCCTTCCTCCTGATGTTTTGGCATTGGTCTATTCATGGTGCACTGTTCTCACATCACCTGACTTCCCCAATGGATCTACCAGTCCATAGTTGGCACATTGTTGGACCTGCATTCATTCCCTTGTGAAAATTTGGATGTTTTTGAAACAAGGAAAAAATGAAAAGCAGTATATTGTTTTATTGTATTATCATATTACTTGTATCTTGCCATCCATTATCCATCCTACACCATTGTCAACCTTATTGGCACTCATTATTAGCATTTTTGTAGTCATACTTGTTGGTATTATTGCCTATTATCATCCACCTGTTACTTTGTTCATCCTCTTACTGAAGAGAAGAATAATTCAAAATTCTTTAAGATATCTTGAGTGATTCTCACTTTTGTTAACTATGTCCATATTACACCATAGAGTCTACTATTTTACATTCAGATATACACAAAGATAACAGAACAGGTATTTGTACAGCTATTTATTCAAAGATGTATCACCACCTTCTCACATGAAAAAGTATTCTTCATTGCTGGATTCAGCTTCATTCTCTTGGTTTTCCTGCTAGATGGTCAAACATACTACAACACAAAATCATTAGGTACTCACCTCACCCAAGTCAGATTTATCAACAGCACCCCATTCCAAAAGCATCTTAACAATTCCATAGTTTCTCTTGTGTTTATTATCTACATATTTTGCAGCATTCAATGTACTGCCATGTTTGCCACCCTTTGCATTCACCTCAGCACCATTTTCCAGCAAGAGCTTAATAACAGCAACATTGTTTTTCAAAATGCATGAAGCTGCAGCCTGCAATGCATTCCCATAATGTCCACCCTGGGCATTCACATCTGCTCCATGTTCAAGGAGAAGCTTGGCAACTTCTATGTTGCCTTTCCATGATGCAGCTTGCAAAGCATTGCCATAAAATCCACATTGGGCATTCACATCTGTTCCATTTTCAACAAGAAGCTTAATAAGTTCTACCTTGCCATTGGATGATGCAGCCTGCAATGCATTTCCATATTCTCCACCCTGGGAATTCACATCTGCTCCATGTTCAAGGAGAAGCTTGGCAACTTCTATGTTGCCTTTCCAAGATGCAGCTTGCAAGGCATTGCCATAAAATCCACATTGGGCATTCACATCTGTTCCATTTTCAAGGAGAAGCTTGACAACTTCCATGTTGTCATTGCATGATGCAGCCTGTAAAGCATTGCCAAAATATCCACCCTGGGCATTCACATCTGCTCCATTTTTAAGGAGTAGCTTAACACCATCTATCCTGCCATTGCATGATTCAGCCTGCAAAGCATTGCCATAATGTCCACCCTGGGCATTCACATCTGCTCCATTTTCAAGGAGAAGCTTAACAACTTCTATGTTGCCATTGCATGATGTAG
>QFEO01004650.1:0-11741 GCA_003316615.1 Amanita pseudoporphyria
CCAAACTTTCCGGAGTTCGGCCGGACTTTCCGGAGTTCAGCCGGAAAATGTGGGGGAGTGTGATATTCTGAAGCATGAAGGCAACCACGTTCTTGTAAAAGAGGTTGAAAGTGCCAATGCCATTCACGTAAGAATGTTGTGTGGCATGCAAGATGTCCTGTTGCGTATACCCTCTTGTTTTCTGTTTCCCCAAAGGCCATCTGCGAAGGGTCAATCAGTAGTCATAATCGAGGGGGAACATGCCGGACAAATCTTCACAACCCGTCAGCCCAATGAGCCAGGCATTTTCCCCCTGCTCTTCTGAGGCCGAAGGTTTACCAAGAATGCAACGCTGTACATGGTTGAATCTAATTGTCTTGCACGATGCGATCCACTGGACTAGGTTTCTTTTTAGATGAAAAAAGTTGATGGAAGTACCTTAAATCTTTATACATATATAAAGTATTGATAACGCACGATATATTCCCAGTCTCTAAGGCTGAGAAAGGTAAGTAGGATATGATAAGGATAAGGCCTGTTGCACTATTACGGGTTATGAATATGTCAAATAAAAGTAAGCTGTCATTCGCTCTTGACTATGGTGCACTAATACTACGATTGGCTACAGCACCATCGGATTGCTGGTAACAAGGAATACTATATTTAGACGAACGCGAGGGTGATCGACAATCAGAAAAGGAATCCTATATTTAGACAAACGCGAGGGTGATCGACAATCAGTGTGCTATTTTTAAGTGAATGTGGGGTAAGCTTTCCACCCACTTGCTCATTATGATACTATTGGTGTACAGCTAGTACAGGTAGTTTAATACAAGATTTTTAAAAGTCACATCAAAATAATACATTAAATGTTTCAAGAAAGGTTGATGAAACACAAGCGCTTGCTCAAAGTTGCTCCAAGAACATCCACCTTTGCTCAGCCCTACAACGCCTCCAACCTCCTCCATTTTCCCAACAGCGCAGAATCGAATCATCGCGATAGACGTGCATTGTGAACCGCACCCAAGATCCATGAAAACCCCGGATGGTTAGATGGAGTTTTGGATCGGTTACCGAGGTGTGGAAGCTCCCCCTACCCCTCCTTTAGCTCACATTGCTGACTACATTATGTGACTTACATGATAACCCATTCTACATCTCGGTTATGGAATGTCCATGCTATCCTCCGGTGCCGCCTTCTAATCGCTCGTGTAATGGCCTCGACAGCAACTTGAATTTTGCCATACCGGAGGCGGTCATTCGGATTGCAGGGTACATACGCGTATATATTCAAAGGCATAGAGAGCAAATGTGACGGTGAGGATGGCGAGAAAGAGGGGGATAAGAGTGACGATGACGACGAGAGGTCTAGCAGGCCCGTTATCTCAGGCTTTGCCTGAAGTCTTCGGTGATGGTAAAGAGAGTGACAAGGAATAACAATGGTACGTCAGAATTTATTTACAATACATTGACTTGATCAGTGAAGAAAGTCCAGGCAAATCAACTGTGTTGAATTCTGCTTGATATCTGCCGGGGGCTCTTGGTACGCTATCTGGGCCAGCCTGATACTTCTGCCAACCTCTCACATGCACACCGCGCAGGTGCTGCCAACTGAATAGCCTCTGGTTCAGCTGATATTGCTATAAACTGGACAGGTGGCCTACATCACGCAACAAGCACGAGTTCCTTCAGTCAAAGGCACCCAACGTCGAGGTATTAACTTTAATTGGGTCAACACCGGAGCTTGACTGTGGAATGAGGCCTTGTGATGGACCTGCATCACATTCTGTTGGAAAATCATCGATTTCACTTCATACCCAATTAATCAGACCGCTCTGTACAGTGCCGTTCTCATTTAGCACGTCATCCTGCAGTCCGGCACGTCCGCTGCTGACTCGTCTGAGAGTTGTGGAGCTGGTGCCTGTGATGCTTAATGCGCTGGGCGCTGGAGCCGGTTCTTGGCGTATAGTGAAGAGCAAAGGAGGTAGGGGTTGGTACGTCGATACTGCTAGTGGCTGGGTGGTGCAAGGTGACGGGTGTGAATTGAGAAGGGACCTTGAACCCAGTCATCCTTTAAGGCAGGAGTTGGAACGCCTTGCTGACCCTACCCACGCGTTCTATATCTAGACATTGACTGCCATTGTGAGAGATGGAGTGGAAGAAGCATTCTACAGTGCCGATCATGTTATGATGTGTATTTTCCACAAGTTTGGGGAATATTTCCCTAGTACAAGGGAAGGGAAGGGAAAGGGCTACGTGATTAGCATACCATTAAAAGATGGGATAACAGACGAGTCGTATCGGAGCATGTTTGAACCTGTGAGTCTTTCAAATATTCGCCCGAATAAGTGTGCAAACGTCATATCCAAAATCCTAGAAGTATATTGATCATCAGCAGTTGTGCACCAATGTGGTGCTGACTCGCTATCTGGCAGCTGTTATGAATCCGAACTTTTTCTATGGACTTAACAACGAGATGTACTCAAATCCCCATTATGGAAGTTGGTCACGGCTTGTGACTCGTAGCCACGGGTGAGGTCTGCTCTCTTTGTTCTTCTATTTATCCTTGTTTTGCTCTCTATTTACCTCTATAGCTATGTGAGGCTATGCACAATGCGACTCACGCATGTCTTCACTTTGTATACGTTTACCTTACTCTGTACCAGTGGTATATAAGTGTAGTAGTTAGAAGACGATCCCCACTTTCGTGGTTGTCTCTGCTCTATCATCATCTTTGCTTTTCCCTTGTGTAGGGTTAGCAGCCAGAGACTCTGTGTGAGCCTGGGGGTGACTTGCGCCTTCTGACATAACCACGAAAGTATTACTCTCGCTCTCACACATAACTCGCAACTGCTAGGCAGCCCAAACTCTACCTTTCGAGCCGGCGAGCTCCATAGTGTGTATCAAGGAGTGGTGTGCCATTGGCTTGACATTCGTTGTCACCGTAGGCTGAAAACCCGGGCACACTATCACGCAGAAGAAAATGTCCATTCGTTAGGGCGTCAGAACCTCTTCAAGACTCTAAATCGAAAACTAGTGCAGGGGTGTGATGGTGAAGTACCGTATTTTGACCCTGACTGGATCTGGTATACCACGTGGGAAACGTGTGTTACCTGGTGAGTGAAGAGTCAACATCCTTCCTAACTAGGAAGTGTCTGGCCGAAGAAGAGGATCCACTAGCCTAATTCCCTCATAAACCTGTGCAGTTGAGCTAACCCAATTTGGGAGTCTCCTGCAGTCTAGTACACAGCATCAGATATATGCACGTACATATACAAGCTGAAAGACCAACTATCACAACTATTACCACCGTTATGTCTAGAACGACTCCTCTGGTTGAGTCAACCTGGTTCAGGTTCAATTACCTGGTACCGCATGTATCCATGACCCTCGGACAGGCTGTAGCCCTGTTCACATCAGAAATCGCGCCCAACGTTAGGGCATACAATGATGAATCGGAGAGGCTGACCACCTCCCACCGCGCTCACACCGTCCAGCAGAGCGCCCACGTTAAGGCCTGGTACAAGTACCAGAAGGAATTAAAGGCGAAGCGTCGCCTAGAGAAGCATCTGGCTGAGCTCGCGGAGCTCAAGGAAATCAACGAGGCCTGGGATCAGTGGATCGCCAAGCGCCGTGCCACCAATGAGGCTGAAATAGCCTCAACAATTATAGCTCGGGTTCCTGCGACCAGACGACAACCCGCTGTCCGTATCGAATACATGGGTGAAGAACGAACTGTGGAAGAAAGGTTCATCGAATGCTGTGAGGTTGGACACTGCAAGTCCGACGCCGAGGGAAACAAGGCCCTCGCCACCACTATCCTCTTCACCGAAGAATTCGACAAAGATGATGAAGAATTAGTCGAGGTGGAACACCTCACATGCGACCATTGCGCAGAAATGTGCAAGCGACAGGTCTGGGGCAG
This sequence comes from Amanita pseudoporphyria, assembly GCA_003316615.1. NCBI lineage: Eukaryota > Fungi > Basidiomycota > Agaricomycetes > Agaricales > Amanitaceae > Amanita > Amanita pseudoporphyria. The sequence continues at coordinate 3,905 of QFEO01004650.1, forward strand.
GCGCATCACGCGCAGGGCATGCTATGTGCCCCAGGTAATCACGAGGAAGGAAAGGAGGAGGATTATCCACAAGTCCACAGAATTGCAAGTCCTGGAGCAGATGCTCGGACTTTTCGGAACAGGATCAGAAGTACGAAAGGCGCTGTTGGACAATGTGTCCAACCAGTGCATGCTTTGGGACCTGGGAGGGGAGGACTGCCTTCGCCACTACGGCAAAGTTCTGTCCAACAAGGAAAGAAACCGCTTAATGCACGCGCTCAATGGCAACGGGTCGGTTTATCTCGGAGAAGATCCAGAACTGGAAATCAGTCTCCAGGAGTGGAACCGATTCGAGGCACAACTATCCCAAGTAATAACGGATAAGCAACAGGTTCATCAGATCACGAGACACGCCGCCAGAAACCCATACAGTATGAGGCATTTCCAGTACATGCTTCGAAACGGATGGTCAGTGATTAAGTTTGGAAACAAGAAAATATTTCTGGACCAAACCACGCTACAACCACGATATACTTGGCAAACAATCCTGAAATGGTCGCAGGACATTGCCAACGCTGACACCAGCAGCACAGAATCTGAAACACCGATATGGGAAGAGCCTGGTCTCTGTTATCTGTGGTTGATCGATGCTCAGTACTACAAAACACGCCAGTGGAAGAAAAACATTTCCTGGAATGAGCTGTATCAACTTCGATGGATGGCTAGAAAGGACGTTCGCTTTAGTATCAACGAACGAGATGGACACATCCATATCATACCAGACGTGGACGGAGAATACAACTGGAATATAATTGGAATTGAAGCATTACATGAGTCACTCAATAAGAGCCCAAAGCGCATCAGAGTGGACGATCCCAATCCGGAAAAAGAAGTGGAAGCCAGACGAAAGCGACGACTCACGATATTAGCTAGCAACTTCCAAACCAGCTTGGATTCAATGGAGGAAATTGTTGAAGACTGCATGCAAGAAATCTGGAAAGCAGAAAAGGTCATTTACACAATCCAACAAGGATGGATGGTAGACGACGAAGATCAGCTGCAATTCCTCATCCAGCAAGCGATAGAAATGGCCAACAGGAACAAGGACATGCGGACAGAACTACAGTGCATCGACGGATGGTTCTGGCAATTAGAAGGAGAACCAACACTTCCACCAGTTCATAATCTGGAGTCCAAGTTTGCAATCCAGTGGAGAGGAAAAGTTAATGACTCCACGGCACCTATATGGATGATGGAAGGATACTGTTACCTGTGGCTCATCGATGACAAGTTTCACACACCCTTCATATGGCAAAAGTTACCAGGGTGGAGACAGCTGGCAAATTGTAGACGACTCAGAAGGAAGAACGTCAGGTTCGACATCACTACAACCAATGAAACCCTCAATGTCATCCACATAGTACCCAACATCTACAGAACCTATGACTGGGATGAAGTAGAACGACGGGCCAACCTGGAAAACACGATTCCGTTATGGCAACAGGAAAGGATAGGAGCAGAATACGCCCTCCCGGCAGCACTGACAGGCTACCTAGTATCGTTGTTCTGGGGATACAACCACTGGTTCACGACCAACGCACCCAACTTTGTACCAGTACCACCAGCACCATCAGACATAGATCCCCCGGCACAATGAGAACAGATGAACGCCGCACGAAGAGAAGCTCAGGCCTCCAATATGCAAATCGACAGCGCCAGGATGGAAACAGCTAACGCCGCCGCCCAAATCCTACAAGAACTGGTAAACGCTCTGCGACAACCAGTAAACATCACGGTTGAAGCCGCAACCACTATGCCCACCACAAAAACCGGCCCACAGATAAAAGAAAATCCGCCCAAAGACTACAACGGAGATCTGAGGAAAATCGTGGCCTGGTTTAGAGAATGGGATTCATACTTCCGAGAAATCGAGTTCACCAAAACGGACACGAAAACGGTGTGTAGGAAGTTCCACATGGCACTAAGAAGGATAAAGGGAGGAGAAGAGGATTTCGCCGGAGCATGGGCAACGAGCCGAATGAAAGAGCTACTCGAAGCTGAAGCGCAATGGGACAAATGGGTTAATGACGAAACCAAGAACACCGACAAAAACTCAACATTAACTCAATGAAACAACATGGAGTTTGGAAGAGAAGTCCTCCAGTACCTGTTCACAAGTTGGGAAGACTTTCGAAAGCAAGCGGAAGGGTTCTTCGTTACCACGGAAACTCAGCGAGATGTGCAGCAACGGTTGGCCAAGCTCAAGCAGGACAACATCAATGCTGAGCAATACGTCGTCGCCTTCAAAGCCCTTGCAGAAGAAACTGGATATAATGACATGGCATTGGTAGCACAATTCTGCGCCAGACTCACACCCGGACTTGGCTTCAAAATTGTAAAAGCCGGAGCACTGGACGATGACAACCTGGAAGAATGGACCAAACGCACAATTAAGCTGTCACGCGCTTACATGGAGGCTCACGAGCAGTACGGAGATAAAGGCAAGCTTAAAAACACCTTTAAGGAGGAAAAGACGGATAAGGGACGTTGGGGAAAGTGGAAGGGAGGAAAGGAAATGGCCACAGCCGCACCACCCGCCAACCTCGGAGGAAGTACCAGTCAAGACCCCAACGCAATGGACGTCGACAAGAAGAAGAGTACGTTCAAATGCTACAACTGTGGAAAACCAGGACACTTCGCCAAAGATTGCAAGCAGCCGAAACGCGACAAAGGAAACTCGCGTATATGAGAACTAGGTTTGCCGGAGATCAGGGCATTTATTAAGGACATGAAAGAGGGCGATAAACAGGAAATCGCCAAGGACTTGGGTTTTGGCTCAGACCAGTGAATGAATCACATTCCGATTCACTGGTCAAGAACATTGTACAACATACAGATAGTGATGTAAACGTAAACTCATTAATAAACAATGAGTTAAGCGAACATATTCATTATCTGAGGAATGCACCAATAAGCGCAACTAAGAAAGCGTTCAGACCATGGAGCAACCCATGGATAGTACGGAGAATCTGGGAACAAGACTCGGAAATAGTGATAAGAGACTTAAAAGCTTGGGTACACGAATCGCAGAAACAGGAGGTAACACTAGAGATGATCTCGGATTTAAACAAGGCATCAGAAAAGGACGTGCTGTGGTTCTTGGAAAAAATGCAGAAACAACCACAGATCAAACAAATGCTACAACGAAAGGACATTAAAATTGATCTAACGCTCACTCGGCTGGATAACTATAAACAAGTAGCAGCCGTAGGACTAATTGATTCAGGATGCACACAGTCATGCATAAACCGAGAATTTGTAGAACAATACCAAATCCCAACACGACAATTGCCACACCTGGTATCAGTGTTCAATGCAGATGGATCTCTTAATCGAGACGGATACCTCAAGGATATGTGCCAAATGAAAGTAACAATAGGAGGACATGAGGAAATCCTGGAATTTGCAGTATCAAGCCTCGGAAAATCGGACCTATTCCTAGGACATGAATGGCTAAATCGACATAATCCCAGTATTGATTGGGATAAAGGAGAAATAGAGTTTAATCGATGCCCAACCGAATGCTGGAATCGAAACATCTTCGGAGAACCGGAGGATTCACCAGAAGAGATAGAACCAATGGAAACTGGAGATCAGATTCTAGCCGTACACTTTGGGCCAGAGGAATTTGCAACTTGCATGACAAGTAAAGAATACAATCGAGCATTTGCAAAAACAGCAATGGATATTGCAATTGAAAATCATAAGGACAGGTCGATGGAGGAAGCCATGCCAAAACACTATTTAAAGTACAAAAAAGTGTTCGAAAAAACATCATTCGACAAGATGCCACCCAGAAGACCATGGGATCATGTGATAGAATTACTACCAGATTCTAAACCGCTAGATTGCAAAATCTACCTGCTGAATCAACCGGAACAAGAAGCGTTAGAGGAATTCCTAAAGGAAAACTTAGAATCAGGACGAATCAGACCTAGTAAATCACCCATGGCATCTCCGTTCTTCTTCATTAAAAATAAAGATGGTCGACTACGTCCAGTGCAGGATTACAGGAAACTTAACGATATGACAATCAAGAACCGATATCCACTACCTATTATTGGAGAATTAGTAGACAAGTTAAGCGGTGCCAAGTACTTCTCCAAAATGGATGTCCGATGGGGATATAACAATATTCGGATAAAAGAAGGCGATGAATGGAAAGCGGCCTTCAGAACGAACAGAGGATTATTTGAACCACTCGTTATGTTTTTCAGACTAACAAACTCGCTGGCAACATTCCAGACGATGATGAACGACTTATTTCGGGAAGAGATAGCGCAGGGATGGGTCGTCATATACATGGACAATATCCTAGTATTCTCCAAAATGGAAGAAGAACATCGTCAGCAAGTGGGACAGGTCTTAGAAAAATTAGGACAAAATCAGCTATCCTTGAAGCCAGACAAATGTTTCTTCAACCAAGATCACATCGAATTCCTAGGACTAATAATCAGTCATAACTCAATTCGCATGGATCCAGCAAAGGTCAAAGCCATACTAGAATGGCCCACACCTAGGACGAAATGAGAGTTACAGCAGTTTCTAGGGTTTATCAACTTTTATCGACGATTCATAGAAGGGTTTGCGAAATTGGCCAAGGCATTAACAACGTTAACAGGCAAAGTCGACTGGAGTTGGGGCATAGCACAAGAATTAGCCTTCAACAGACTAAAGGAACAAGTACGGAAAGAAGCAGTCCTACTCATCCCCGACTACGAAAAGCTGTATCGAGTAGAAACCGATGCATCAGACTATGCAATAGGCGCTATACTCTCTCAAGAGAATAACTTAGGGATATGGCAACCTGTCGCCTTCATATCTAGAAGTCTAAACGATGCAGAACGAAATTACGAAATCTACGATAAAGAAATGCTAGCAGTTATGCACGCGTTTTACGAATGGTCGCAATATTTGAAAGGATCCAAACATACAGTGGAAGTGTTAACAGATCATCAAAACCTTATGTACTTCCGGAAACCTCAGAATCTAAATAGGCGACAAGCTAGATGGATATTAGATTTACAGGAATACGATTTCGTTATTAAACACCGATCTGGCAAGTCAAATAGCAAAGCCAATCTCCTCTCAAGACGAGCGGACCATAAAGGGGGGGAGAATGACAATGAAAATGTCATCCTGCTCAAAGACGATTTATTCATAAGCCACGTCGATAACCGACTCATGGACGATGACCGCGCAATAGAAGAAATTATCAATGATATCCGAGACACAGACAGAGGGATGTGGGATTTACAGGTACTAGAAGCAATAAGAAACAAGACCGAAGGGTGGAGATTGGACGGAACGATGGTCTTGTTCAAAGAAAGAATATACGTACCGAAAGTCATCCAACTTAGAGAAGAAATAATGGCCATACACCACTCATGGGGACATCCAGGCATAGCAAAATCAGTGGAACTTATAATGAGAGGATTCTGGTGGCCCAGGATGAAAGAAGACCTTGACACATATATCAAAGGATGTCATACCTGTCAAACAGCAAAGCTGGACAGACAGCCTAAAGCCGCTCCGTTAAATCCAAACGAAGTACCCGACGAGCCATGGGAAGTAATATCAATGGACTTAATAGGACTGTTACCGGACTCAAAAGGGCACGACATGATATTCGTGGTTGTAGACCAATTAACCAAGATGTCATATTTTCTACCGACTCACAGAGCGTTAACATCACAAGGGGTAGCCACACTATTCAGAGACCACATCTTTAGAAGTCATGGAATACCTAAGAAAATCATTAGCGATCGAGGACCTCAATTTGTATCAAACTTCATGACAGAATTCTATAAGATGCTGGGAATCAAGGGAAACCCCTCCACCGCGTATCATCCGCAAACCGACGGACAGACGGAAAGAGTGAATCAGGAAGTTAAAACCTTCCTCACGATGTTCGTAGACCACAAGAAGGTGGATTGGGCGGAATGGCTACCGATAGCTCAGTTTTGTTATAATGACAGGCAGCACTCAGCGACTGGATACTCCCCGTTTTGGATGAACTATGGGTTTCACCTGAGGAAAGGATTACCGACGCAAGGCCAAACGCGTCCCCCCCTTGTAACCCAGTTCTTGGAAGAAATGGAAGACACTCACTCCAAAGCAGCTGCAGCACTGGACAAAGCCGCAGCATCAATGAAGAAGCAATACGACAAACATATGAAACCCGCCCAAGAGTATAAACCTGGAGATAAGGTCTTCCTCAATATGGAGAATCTGCCATCCACCGCTAAGATAAAGAAGTTTGACGACAAGTTTGCTGGACCATTCGAGGTTGTAGAAAAGGTCAATGCCGGGTTGTATCGCCTCAAAATTCTGATGTCATGGAAAGTGTACAACGTCTTTAATGAGCGCCTTTTGAAGCCGTATCACGAACCCCAGTTTCCTCGTCAAAAGGAAAAAGAAACTGCGCGATCAGAAGAAGTATCTCAAGAACAGGAAACCACGGGGGAATACGAAGTTCAGTCAATCTTAGACAGCAGGGTCAGCAGTAAAGGTTGAGGACATCTGGAGTACTTAGTAGAGTGGAAGGGGTATCCCCTGGAGGATGCAACATGGGAACCAGCGACCAACCTAAAAAACGCGGAGACTCTAGTAAAAGAATTTCATCGACGACGACTGGCCACACCCAGACAACTACAGATATCAGCAGAAAACTTTTGAAGATACGAGAACCACACTGAACCATGAGTACCGAAACGATTATTTGGATGGGAAGATGGGAAGTTCGAACCAGAATACCTAGAGAACCTCGAACGGAAATGGCAAAAGTGGAAAGGAACTCCATTACTAGAGAAAGGAAAACGGGGCGTGTATAAGGAATATTCGCTGCCAGTCAAACTCGTATTAAAGCGCAACCCGGATGAAACGATCTTCAAAGGAAATGTAGCTCCTCCGACACGCACAAAACATTCTCGAGGACGAGAACCTTGGGGAGGGGGTGATGTTACGAATCCGAACTTTTTCTATGGACTTAACGACAAGATGTACTCAAATCCCCATTATGGAAGTTGGTCACGGCTTGTGACTCGTAGCCACAGGTGAGGTCTGCTCTCTTTGTTCTTCTATTTATCCTTGTTTTGCTCTCTATTTACCTCTATAGCTATGCGAGGCTATGCACAATGCGACTCATGCATGTCTTCACTTTGTATACATTTACCTTACTCTGTACCAGTGGTATATAAGTGTAGTAGTTAGAAGACGATCCCCACTTTCGTGGTTGTCTCTGCTCTATCATCATCTTTGCTTTTCCCTTGTGTAGGGTTAGCAGCCAGAGACTCTGTGTGAGCCTGGGGGTGACTTGCGCCTTCTGACAGCGGCAAGTTAGGCTGCTTCAATTTAACTATGCATGGCCACACCCACTGCATCCAATCTCTGCAGAAGCAAAACATACCTCTGATCCTCCTTGGTGCAGTTCATCGGGTAAGTGGCGTAAACACCAGCGCATTTAATGAACGAACCAGGGCGAGGTTACTCACTCAACATCTCTGACTGACTTTACTCCTGGGTCGTCTTCCATTCCGAGCGTCGAGAACAGATACTTACAAATACAAATGTGTCCTCATCGCCACTGAGGTGCCCGTCACCGATTTTTTGTTCTATATAAGGTATTACACCAAGAATATAACACTGACTTACAGTCTCACCATCACAGGTACTATCGTCAATCATTTATTAATTACTTGCGAGACAGACCAGTCAAAACAAGATTGGAAATTGCTATTCCTTATGGGAAACACGGGACGATTTAGATGTAGCAGTTAGAGTGTGTCAGCTAGAATTG
>QFEO01004685.1:0-10335 GCA_003316615.1 Amanita pseudoporphyria
AAAACAACGTAAACGTGGAAGATATTGAGTGTACTGTGGTCGCAGCGGGTAAAACCTATTCCCCATGTCCCACTGGTTGTCATCAATAGGTGACCTTCATTCCCTTTCGCATTTCCCCCCTCTCGTCACATTAGCCTGCTTTGCATCCCTGCCGTCACTTGAATTAGAGGACAATGACTAAGACTGACAAGATGGGACATCTGATTCAATCGCTGGGTAGACCGTGCATTTCATTGCGGACTTACGATAGGGACTATGGAACGACAGTTGATGCAGCGAGGGAGGCCGGGGAGGGCCTTGTCATGCCGCGTAGTGAGATTGCGGCTGGAACAGGCGGTATACCAGGGTTGGTGCGACCAGCAGGCATGTGCACTATGGCCCCAACGACAGTAGGTCGAGCAGAAGGGGGACAGGCAGTTAACTTATCAGATGCGCGGGCGGTGCTCACCGAAGAGAGGAACCAAAGCCTTGAGAAGGGACTGGCAACAGTCCCAGAGCGGGTGTCTGCGACCTCACAGAACACCAAAGCTGATAGGAGGGGCCTTATCCTTGGGCCGGATAAAGGACGTGGGCTGGATGAATGAGACCAATGCCCATCGAGGGTGGGTAAGGGTCTCGGCGGCAAGGTCGTCATTGGGGATGAGGGAGTTGTCCTCATGGCGACAGGGCATATGGATAAACTTGAGGCAAGACGAGGTCGGGCGGTGAAAAGTCTCAATGGCACCCTGCGCATGGTAACATGATGGGCGGAGGGGATGCGGTCGCCCAAAGGTTTGGAGGCGACAAAGTTGTCGAGGGCGGGGCGAGGGAAGTCGGCATGTGGCGTAGGACATGCAGTAGCACGAGTGCCGTGCTTGATGCCCTTCTTCAAGAGCTGGCAGGCACGAGTGGGAGCGGGAGGAGAAGCGGGAGGAGGGCCCAAGGCAGCCTAGCCGCCTTAGCATACGAGTGAGTGAGGGCAGCAGTGGGGGCAGCGACAGAGTGAGTGGCACAGGCACTAGGGGGAGCGCGCGGGGCGAGCAGGGACCAGTTCGGGTACCACTCGTAGCCTCTGGGATGGGAGGCTAAGCTCTAAGGCTGGCTCCAATTCCTGTGGCCTGCAATCGAAGTCGTGCCAACTTCGTATGGTGTCGTAAGCTAGGCGCGCCACTTCTGGGACGGACCAGGACGAATTGAGGAAGAAGGTTCAGAGGAGGAGGAACACATCAAAGAGGAAACCACTCCAGAAGGTGTTACGCGGCGGATAAAGATGATCAGGCAGGTATATTGAGATCTTAACAATTTTTATGTGGATGACACGCAGGGTAAGAGGGTGCACCGTTCTCCAGTGGTAGGAGATAGGAATGATTGCAAAGGCTGAGATGGATTAGTGTGAAGGGATCTGAGGAGAAGAGCGGTCCAGAGATGACTAGATAACCGCGCACATTTGTTCGTTTTCTTGATGTGCAAGCTGGGTGACTAGATCGTGGGAATCGGATACATCAATATGGACACAGGGTAACACAGCTTCGCGCCGCAACTTGACTCGTAACCACCGCCATTGCTATGCATGCTTCGTCTAGCACTAGACTCAGGCGCAAACGTGCCATATCGTTAGATGATGGATCCAACAGAAAGAAAGTGAAGAATGACAGTGGGAATGATGACCCAGGTTCAGCTATGGAAGTAGACCTGGATGATTGTGTTGCATTGAATAAAGACCTCCCTAGTAGCAGGTATGCTTATCTTGAAATCTTTGTCATTCCCATAACTCTCAATCCCTCCAGACCTGTTGCCATGATTCACCATGCCCAAGATCAGAAGAGGATTCTGTCTCTCACTGAGTATTATATACATATTATACTAAGAATGCTGGCTTATTCTATCTACTTCCAGCAGCAAAGGCAGCATCCTCATCAATGATAGTACATTTATTGAAACTCATGGAAATTATGTATGTGACTCTTGCAAGAGGCTACCTTATCTCATTCTTTTTTAGAACCAATGTATGTAAGACAGGCTCAAGAGTTTGGTTTGCTTCTGACCCCAAATTTCAAGATAACTATGACAATCCAACTCCCATTGGTAAGTTCTGGCACTAAGTTCATGTATATAGTTTGAGCTACATCCATACCTTCAGAAAAATTCAGAAAGTGGTTGGAACCTCCTGATCCATCTACTAACCACAACAAAGCTTCCAGTCAACACTGTTCAGACACTGGATTATGGTTTCTTAATCATCAAGCATATATAGAGTGGAAACAGCAGAGTAATGCTTTCTTATGGGTGCATGGTATTTGTAAGTTGAGATTGATAATACTGAGACTATTAATATGGACCCCATACCTTTGTAGCTGGTTCAGGAAAGACAATCTTGTGGTAGGTGTGCTATTAGCTGGTTAATCATATGTTAACACTTTAAAGCTCCACCATCATCAATGATATTAAACAATTTGCTAACATTGGGTTGGCATATTTTTATTGTGATGTCTCTGACATTAATAAGAAGAGTGTTATGGGGTTGCTGTGTTCACTTGTCTTGAATCTTTTCTCATGTGTTCCTTCTAACCAGTCTCTTCTGGGAAAGCTATATCAGGATTGCAGATATGGGCTTCATAAACCATCTACTAGTGACTTAAAAAGAATCTTGAGAGAATTCATATCTGGGTTCTCACAGACCTTCATTGTTATTGATGCACTTGATGAATATGGAGACCAGCAGGAGATCTTGCAATTTGTGGAAGCTATTCATGACTGGAATATCAGACAATGCCATTTACTTCTTACAAGTAGGAGGGAGCAGCAAATTGTTCACTCATTGCAGCCAATGGGGCCCACTGAGGTGGATCTGTTGCAAATGCCAGTTGACACTGATATTGTAAAGTATATTGATCATGAACTGGAGTCATCCCCTGGCTTGAAAGAATGGGATAACAAGGCAAAGGATCTCATCAAAGAAATACTTTCGCAAAAAGCAAATGGAATGTAAGCCCCAAACAGTTTGGTAATCATGCAGTTTAATAAGACTTATAGGTTCCGCTGGGTAGCATGTCAATTAGAAGAGCTAAAGAAACCTGTCAAGAGGATGAGGACACTAAAAATCATACTTGATAAGCTCCCTGAGACACTGGAAGCCACATATGACCAATCATTGAGTAGGATCCCTTCAGAAGATGCACCAGATGCCATGAAATTACTGCTGTGGCTTGCTTTTGCAGAGAAGCCATTGCCTTCAGAGGAGTTTTCCAAAATTGTGGAAATTGATGTTGAAAATGATACACTCAGTTCTGATGCCAAATTGTCCTCCCCAGATGATGTGCTTAGAATTTGCTCAAGCTTGGTGATCAAAATGGGCAATGGGACTGTGCACCTTGCCCATGCATCTGTTAGAGAGTACATCAGGAAAGCACCAAGGAGAATTGGGAAGGATACTGTAATGGATCCATCCATTGGACACATTCTGATTGTACAACATTGCATTACATATTTTTTGCAATCAGTGCCACTGATTCCAGTGGGTCAAACTATTTTTGACATTTCCTTTCCAGGATTGCTTGATTATGCTATATATTATTGGCCAAAGCACATTGTCTCCTCAACATGTAAATCTGGTGCAGAGAAGCAGATCAAAAAACTTTTTGATCCTGACTATACCAACTTCAAAGTTTGGTTAAAGGCCTATGGCAGGTTTAGGAGGCATGAAATCAGACAACATCCTTTGCAATGTGCTGCATTACTTGGTTTATTGGAAACTGTTGAATGGTTAGTATCAAAAACAGTTACCAATGCAGAGTGCTTTGAACCATTGTGTGCCTCATCACTCATGGGGCACAAGAACATTACAACTTTGTTACTTAAGAAAGTTGTTGACATTGATATTTATTATTTAGACTGTGCACTTCAAGCAGCATCAGAGGGTGGACATACAGAGATCATTGTAGCCCTTCTTGAAAGGGGAGCAAATGTCAATGCACAGGGAGGAAAATATGGTAATGCCCTGCAGGCTGCATCAAAGAATTGTCACAAGGACATTGTCATGCTACTTCTTGAAAAGGGAGCAAATGTTAATGCACAGGGAGGAAAATATGGTAATGCTCTGCAGGCTGCATCAAAGAATGGTCACAAGGACATTATCATGCTACTTCTTGAAGGGAGAGCAAATGTCAATGCACAGGGAGGACAATATGGTAATGCTCTTCAGGCTGCATCACAGAATGGTCACAAGGATATTGTCATGCTACTTCTTGAAAGGGGAGCAAATGTCAATGCATGGGGACAACATGGTAATGCCCTGCAGGCTGCATCACAGAATGGTCACAAGGACATTGTCACATTGCTTTTTGAAAGAGGGGCAAATGTCAATTTGCAGGGAGGAATATATGACAATGCTCTGAAGGCTGCATTAAAGAATGGTCACAAGGACATTGTCATGCTACTTCTTGAAAGGGGAGCAAATGTCAATGCACAGAGAGGACAATGTGGTGATGCTCTGCAGGTTGCATCAAGGAATGGTTACAGGGACATTGTCATGCTACTTCTTGAAGGGGGAGCAAATGTCAATGCACAGGGAGGAGAATATGGTAGTGCCCTGCAGGCTGCATCAAAGAATGGTCACAAGGACATTGTCATGCTGCTTCTTGAAAGGGGAGCAAATGTCAATGCACAGGGAGGAATATATGGTAATGCCTTGCAGGCTGCATCAAAGAATGGTCACAGGGACATTGTTGTGCTACTTCTTGAAGGGAGAGCAAATGTCAATGCACAGGGAGGAGAATATGATAATGCTCTGCTGGCTGCATCAGAATATGGTCACAAGGACATTGTCATGCTACTTCTTGAAAGGGGAGTAAATGTCAATGCACAGGGAGGAATATATGGTAATGCTCTGCAGGTTGCATCAAAGAATGGTCACAGAGACATTGTTATGCTGCTTCTTGAAGGGAGAGCAAATGTCAACACACAGCAAGGAGAATATGGTAATGCTCTGCTGGCTGCATCAGAGGATGGTCACAAGGACATTGTCATGCTACTTCTTGAAAGGGGAGCAAATGTCAATGCACAAGGAGGAATATATGGTGATGCCTTGCAGGCATCATCAGAGAATGGTCATAAGGACATTGTCATGCTACTTCTTGAAAGGGGAGTAAATGTCAATGCACAGGGAGGAATATATGGTAATGCCCTGCTGGCTGCATCAGAGAATGGTCACAAAGACATTGTCATGCTCCTTCTTGAAAGGGGAGCAAATGTCAATGCATGGGGACCACATGGTAATGCCCTGCAGGCTGCATCACAGAATGGTCACAAGGACATTGTCATGCTACTTCTTGAAAGGGGAGCAAATGTCAATGCACAAGGAGGAAAATATGGTAATGCCCTGCAGGGTGCATCAGAGAATGGTCATAGGGACATTGTTGTGCTACTTCTTGAAGGGAGAGCAAGTGTTAATACACAGGGAGGAATATATGGTAATGCTCTTCAGGTTGCATCAAAGAATGGTCACAGTGACATTGTCATGCTACTTCTTGAAAGGGGAGCAAATGTCAATGCACAGGGAGGAAAATATGGTAATTCCCTGCAGGCTGCATCAAAGAATTGTCACAAGGACATTGTCATGCTACTTCTTGAAAGGGGAGCAAATGTTAATGCACAGGGAGGAGAATATGGTAGTGCCCTGCAGGCTGCATCAGAGAATGGTCACAGGAACATTGTTGTGCTACTTCTTGAATGGAGGGCAAATGTTAATGCACAGGGAGGAGAATGTGGCAATGCTCTTCAGGCTGCATCAAAGAATGGTCACAGGGACATTGTCATGCTACTTCTTGAAAGGGGAGCAAATGTTAATGCACAGGGAGGAAAATATGGTAATACTTTTCAGGCTGCATCAGAGAATGGTCACAAGGACATTGCCATGTTACTTCTTGAAGGTGGAGCAAATGTCAATGCACAGGAAGGATAATATGGCAATGCCAGCCCTGTAGGCAGCATCAAAGAATGACCACAGGAATACAGTGGAGTTGTTGCTTAAATATGGAGCTAGAGAGTAGTTTGGATATGCTGGGAAGTTACAAATTTTTGATACAAGATTCAATGGTAGACTTCAGGCTGCATCCATTGGAGGTGACAGCAGCATTGTGGAACTTTTTTTTAAGGATGATGCAGAACAGGAATATCTTAATGCTGCCCTCCAGTCTGCTGTGAATTTGGTCACAAAACAATTGTGAAATTACTTTTGGAGAATGGTGCTAAGCAGTAATGATGCTAGCCTTTTTGTCTATTGATTGTACAATAGCTTATGCCATGTAACTGATTGTTTGTACAATAGTTTTTGCATTTGACCAGTTTTATAAATTTTTTCATTTTGAGTTAAGGTGTTGAAACTTAACTGTACTTAAGTATTATAGTATGGATAAGTAATTATAATAATAATAAGTTAGTTACAAAAGGAATGAACTTAATACACTCAATAGTTATTAAGATAATACATTATCAATAATAACTTATGTAATTATATAATCATATCACACAATTACATGTGATAAGATCAACTATACAGTTGATGTATAGTTAATCAAACTCTATAATTTCATCAATATGAACAAATGGTTCATATAGATATAAATATGCTTGCATATTAAAACTATTAAGAAGTATGATCAAGGATCATTACTGATGTCTGAGATTATTTATAGTTCTATGATTAGATATGACTCATATATTAATAGTATTACTATTAATAAAACATATCTATGACTGAGTACAACTCAGATGATTCACAATGACTCCATATGACAATATGCAACTCATATGATGACTCATAAGACTCAGAATGAGTCAGAATAATAGTATGCTGACTGAGAATGACTCACAGCATGAGTAATTGCTATTTAGTAGATTTGTAACAGTCTCACACTGAGTCATAACATAGTAATTAGACCATAGATAGGTAGTAGATACATAGTTACAAATAGGCATGTAGAATAGCATATAAGGAGCTCAAATCTCTGTCTAATATTCAGTATTCTTATCACAAAACACACATAGTGATAAGTATCCACTTAACCACAGTAAGTATAACTCTTACTCAGCTCACTGTGCAGCATGTCTGCTTCAACATAAGGCTCCCTTATGATACAATATCAAGACAAGATCCCAAAGATAACAGACATGATGCATGGAGATCAATGTAACTTATTCAGCCCACTTACTGCACATGTTGAGGGAGCAACAAATAATTTCACACTCCACCCAATGATGGACTTGAAACAGGAAGTTTAATCTCTGTACCAAATGGCATCAAATTTTCAGAAAAGAATGACCAATACCAAGAACACAGTAGTAAGGGTATCATCATCCTGTAGCATTTTCCTTAGGAAGAGTACCCATTTTATGATGGTAGCTGTTATAACTATGTATACACATTCTGGACATTGTTGTATGTACTTTTACTTTTCACCCAGAAGGTATGGGATAATGGGCTGCCAGGTGGCAAATCTGAGGCCACTGTTTGTTATTTGCACATGCTTATATTGGCAAATGCCAGTATCTTAATTGTTACAAGAGCTTGCAGGGTGTATGTCTTATAAGACCAAGCCTCATTTCATTCACTTGCAACTGGGTATATTTGTGCATATTGATGTTCAGCAAATGCCAGTCTCTTAGGTTCTTGTTACAAAATCCCACATGGCAGGACTAGTGTAAGACTGATCCTCCCTTCAGTCAGCCTCAGAATTATCCATTTATCCCCTTGGACTCCCTGGACTTCATTTCTACTCATGACATATTCATGACATCACTCCTACATTATCCTTCCTTCACATTTCATATGATATCACTTTATTCTCTATGCATTCATCTACTTACCTATGATGTTCTATTTGGACTTCTCCATATGTATATAAGGACCCTGATGTAACCCCTAGACCCTAAGTTTGACTTAGGCTGTTTAACCCAATTGATAGACTTGTCCCTAACCTCTCAAGGCTGATCATCATATCATGCTGCATCTAATTGTCCTCATGCTTGTGTACTTAGTCTTAGTATGCAAGCTCATCAGCCTTTACACTTGGCATTTGGAACTTGTTGATGCTGGACTTGTGACTGAACTGCAAGCCCTGTTAGTCCAGGTTATACTTAGGGATTGGCTTGGGTCAACCAAACCCTTGAGGGTACAGGGTATGGATATCAAGTGGGTATGGGTAGGGGTAGGTGTTACAATTAAAACCATCTTACAGTAACAACTTACAATATGTTTTCACTTTTTCTCACAATATACTTGTTTACATTCTTCATTAACATTCTGGATAAGACTGGACTTCTATTTTTACTTTACTATGACATCACTTCAGTCATATGATCCTTCCATCATATTCCTTTCGTTTCCATTATCAATGAACATAGTAATATACATATACAAACACACACATACCCTGAGTAGTATATAAATGGCCTGTACTAGCAGTAGTGCCTTAAGTTTAATCTATTTGTCTTTAAACGTTCACATCTGATCCTGAACCTGATCATCAGTTCTTATCAGTTCCCTGAACACCTCTCAAGTGATCTTAGTCACTCAGCTCCTAATCCTTGTATTAGTCTTAGTCACAGCACTTCTCAACAAGTGGGCTCGCTGTCTCAGTTCATCCCTATTGCAGGGAACTTCTTGACTGAGTATACTAAGTTCACTTAGCAGTAACAGTAGGGGTATACCCTCATAGACCCTCATTTGAGCACTTAACACTCCCCCCCTAAGATTCTTGGACTCTGAGTGGAGTCCAAGTGAGGGCTGGGGGCAATGGGTAGTACAATTGCAGGCAGTATATATATTGAGTGTGCCAAACAAAGCACACATTGCAAGTCACAGCATGCTGTTGAGAGTCATGTGTAGCACATGATGTCACATCATGATTGCTGGGCAATGCTGTGCTCCTCATTGATAATGAGCCCCTGTGCTGCCACCATGCTGAGCACCCATTCCACCCAGCAAGACAGCCCACCTGCCACCCCAGCACCACTGTTGAGCAAGAGGAGCTGCATGCCCTCATCTGTTTCTGTGAAGGAGAAGAAACTAACCAAGGCTGGTGAAGCAGAGGGGCAAGACCCCAGGTAAGCCCCCTTCCCACTCCCAGCATGAGTTGACACTCATGAACTGTGTCCCAGCAACATAGCAAGTGTCCCAACCCCATCAAGTGCTGGTGCAAAGCATACAAAGGGCAGAAAGGCTGGAACAGCACCCAGGTGCACTGTTTTTTTTTCTTTCTATGTTTTTCTATGTATTCTATTACAAATGTGCTCCAATAGGAGGACATCCACTACCTGCATCTGTGAAGATGAAGCTGCAGCCCAGGAAGCAAAGAAACTCACACCATGAGTTTCTTTCCTTTTTTTTCTTCTATTTACTGATCTCAATGCCCCCCTTCCCCTTCCCACCTCCAGCTGTTTGCCCATTTGCCCATTTGCCTGTTTGCCTGTTTGCCTGTTTGCCTGTTTGCCTGTTTGCCTGTTTGCCTGTTTGCCTGTTTGCCTGTTTGCCCATTCCACAACACCACCTGCAACACCACCACCCATCTCACAACCATGGCCATCACCCACATTGCAACATGCCACCCATCTAGATGCACAGCCACCCATCTTGAAACATGGCCACCACCATCTCAGAACACCACTCCCACCATCCATCTCAGAATACCACCACCCAAACACCACCATGTCCCATCTTGGAACACCATGGCCACCCATCTCACAATACCACTGCCACCACCCATCTCAGAACATCACCACCCATTTTGGACACCACCACCAATCTCAGAAAATCAACCACCCATCAACCACCCATTTCAGACACCACTGCTGATCTCAGAACACCACCAGCCACTGCCCATGAATGCCATCACCTATGTTGGAACATCAGAACATCACCACCACCCATCTTGGAATACCACCATGCAACTCCAAGTCTGACTATAATATACATAATGTAATCATGATTGTGACAAATGGAATGGGCTGTATGATATGACCATTAACATGTGACTGATGTTATTCAATCATAGAGTTGACAAAGTATTGGAGGATAGTGGCATATCTCTCCACCCTCCCAAGTGTCCCACATCTGTTGGCACTACTGTCAGCAGGGACTCCCCCACCACTAATCAGTCCCACATTTGTCACTCAGACATAGTAACTGATGATGTGGTAACTGAGGAAGAGTCTGATGGAATTCAGGGAAAGGTAAATATGTCATTATGAGGTGTTACCGCTAAGCGAACTTAGTATGCTCGGTCAAGAAGTTCCCTGCAATAGGGATGAACTGTGACAACAAGCCCACTCGTCGAGAAGCGCTGCGACTAAGACTAATGC
>QFEO01004702.1:0-11827 GCA_003316615.1 Amanita pseudoporphyria
ATCAACACGTATCGAGAGTGCCGTTTTTGTAGCCACCATTCGTGCCATTTTTCCTTTTAGCTTGGGAGATGCCTGACCAATCAACGAGGCATGGTAAATCAGTCCATACTTGGGCGTATCATGCTTCGTCTTCAGTGCCCTGAACAACGCCTTTTCCGCTCCCAGAATCTGCACCGTACTTGCTGGGAACTTGGCCAAGTTCAGCAAGCTGCCCGCGTGGCTTATCAGTCTTGCACCCACGAGCTCGCCCACCAGTGCTGTCAAATTTGGCGCCATCGCGTTCATTCTGTTGCGGAGGTACTCGTACAGCTGCGTTCGATAGGCGGATATGGAGATCACCTGGTCGCAGAGGGAGTGCATGTGTGCCATGTCAGAGTCGGACACTTCAGTTCCCATCGAAATTTCCGCCGCAGCTTTCACAACGGCTTCGAGGTCTTCTGGGAGGATTTCGGCAAATGACGTATTGGCAGCGTTGGTTCGGAAACCTGTGTGAAGAGCACTTTATCATGCTGATATATGCCGAGGAGAGATGGTTGCTTACCCATAGCTCGGACAACCTTCGCGAAAGCGACATTGTCTGTTAAGATTTTGGCAAGTTCGGGGAAGTGCCAACCGTACCATTCCTGAAAACCAATCAATCATCCTGCTGAATACACAAAGCACTGGGTAACACGAACCTTAACTCTCATAGCATAGATATTTATCTCCTTATCCAAATCATCGAGTAGTGCAATAGCCTGAACAATCATCGTATCCACTTTATCAGGCGAGAACTTGAGTTTAAATCTACATGCGAGTGAGACGTTTCCTTCCATCAGCACAGAAAAAAGGAGACGCACCTCGACAGCGAATGCGAAAGACCCAAGCTCATCGTTGCCAAATCCTTCGGATCCAGTCCGTTCAACAAGGCAGTAAGCTGATTCCTTATGCCCCTCCACAATTCCTTCTGCTCACTCTCCACCGTAATCGCATTAACTTTGATGCTCAATTTTTTAGATATCGAATGTGCTACCAAAACATCCAATCCCCCCCCCACATACATTAGCTCATCGCTCTTCACAAGCTCATATTACGAACGCTTACCCAGATGAGGATCAATAACGACCAATCGTTCCTTCCCCTTCCCCTTATTCACAACTTCCTCAGTCAGAAACTTCTTCAACCCCTTGCCTAATTTCCCATTTTGTAGCGCGGTAACATCCTCCACGGCAGACGCGGTCGACGTGAAGCGATGTAATGCTTTTAGTTTGAGTCTGGATAGCGCGATGTTTCGTTCATCAAAGCCAACGTGAAGACCAAAAACAAAAAAACAAAAAAAACGGAGAATAGAGACGTACAGCTTGTTGGCCTTCTCTGGCGACTCGAATTCTTCCCACAAATCCGCGCTCTCGATTTTGGCCGCGTCTGTCACTTTGAACAGGCAGTAGCCCATCGCGGTCTCGTATAATACGAGCATTTTTTTTGAAGGGGGGGAGTTGTCCCAAGGCCGGACTCGGTTTTTTTAGGTCGTTCAGTAAGGCTTGAGAACGAGATCAAACATATACAAATACGAGTTCACACCATCTCACGTCGGATCTAGCTGGATTATCACTTGCGTGATAATATCATCTAAGTTCCATATACGACGATCCCAACGTTGGGTCTAAATCAGTTGTCGGACATGGATGCAGCGATTTAATCATGCAACCGCGGTGCCCATCGAATTCCGATATCTTCCTCATCCGCATCGGATAGACGTTTCTGGACACAAAACAGCTGATGCTTAGCCTTTATTTTCGTCTCGATTCGTTGAGACTGAGGCGGAGGTCCCTTCGATGTCGCGATGAATGCTAAGATGATGGCCAGTATAGACCTTCTTTATGGTATGTAAACATTTCATCTCTGGCTTCAACGTCTGCGTCTAGGCTGGTCAGTTCTAGTAGTCCTCTAGATCGTCTGTCATTATATCTGCCCTGGACCAGTCGGGGGTTACAAGACGGATAATAGACAATGCGGCTATACAGGCATGGCACGATCATTCCCAACGCCGACGTCACAGTAACTACGTGCACATTCTCCGCGAACACATCTTGATCATCAACTACCATCATGGTATTGGTCTCTGCTGATATGCGAGTCAAAGAAAGGTATGTCACATGGAAGCAGAAGGACAATTCGTCCATGTTGGTCAATGGTATATGTAAGTATTGGCAACAACATTCAACTTCTAATAGAATATTATTGAGAACTTAAAACATGTCTATTAATTCAAGCCTAGCATATTTCTATTTTTGCCTCAGCCCCTATAACAGAACACAGGCAGTCCTACAAGATCTGATCTCCTAGATCTAGTTGTGGGGCTTTTGATCTATCATTGTCACCTCTTGATTGCCAGTAGGGACAAATTCAGAAAGTGTCACAAAAGATATAGCTGGAAAGTCTTCCAAAACTTTGGAAGTAACAAATATGATGACAGTATAATCTAAGGTATACACGAGTCCAAGGAGGCTAGGGGTATTAATCTTCATCACTATCCTCGCTTGTCGATGTGTCATCGTCGCTCAATCCCATTTCGCCAACCATCCCTCGGGCATAGTCGTTTAATGAAATCGGCTGCCCCCTCGGTGCGTCTACCTCCATGCCCTCCTCCATCTCCGCCATCTGCTGCTCCAGCTGTGCCTGAATCTCGTCTTCGTCAATATCCTCACCCAGTTCTTCCTCCTCTCCCCCGTCCATCCCTACCATCTCATCACCAAAGACGTCGTCGCCTTGAATCTCAATTTCGGGGTCTACCTCATCCCACTCGTCTTCAGACTCGGATTCCCCACCGGATGGGGCGGTTGTAGATGGATAAGCCGAGCGCTGGGAAACAGCTGTAGCAAGTGGTCGGCTTGAGGACGACGAGGTCGACGAGGGTGCAGAATGGACCGGAGGCGGTGGGGCAACAGAGGATGAGGTGCCTGGTAAAGCAAGCCCGCTGGAGGCTACCGGAGCAGGGTCAGGCACGGGAGCAGATAACGATTTACGCGACCGTTTAGCAGGCTTGCCAAATTCTAGCACTTCCTCATCAGCATCAGAGAGATGTGTCGACTCAGCTTCCCGTTTCTTGGGTAATTTAGCTGGTAACTGAGTAGCAGGTGGGGATGGTACTGGTAAGGGAACAGATACTGGCGCTGGCACAGGCGTTGGCGTCGGTTTAGGTTTCGGAGGCTTCGTGACGGGTGCAGAAGGTTTGGTAGGGATGGCCGGTGACGGTCGAGGAACAGCTTGCGCTTTGCCTTTATTTTTTGGAACAGGCTTCTCGGCTCGTTGAGGCTGAGGTGGTTTCGCCGGAGCTTTCGCAGATGGCTTTTGTCGTTGTGCGGCCTGTTTCGGTGGTGGAGTCGGTGATATAAGCGCTTCAACCGGGTCCTCCTCCTCTTCCTCTTCCTTGCGGTATACAATAACCTTGGGTACAACGTCATCTTCGCCGTCTGCATCAGGGTTAGCGAGCGCCAGTAAATCCTTTTCTAGTTGAGCTTCTAATTCGTCTTTCACCTTACTCTGAGATGAAGGCTTGGGTGATGGAGCTAGCAGTACATGTAAGACGGGAAATAGACAAAGAGCTGTTACAAACGCGTACGTGGAGGCGGCCGGCCAGTGATCGGCTTCCTTTCGTGAGTTAGAGCGGCATGCGAGTCAAGCTTTTCTAGCGTAAACGTCTAACTCCATATTAGTTCCCTTCGAAGAGACTAAGCCGGGGCTAAGGACACTCACGCCAAGCTCTTCATCATAGACAAGCACACAGTCCCATTCCTTGGCAACATTTTCAGTCCCTCTAAACACATGTGATTCACCATTCTACTGAGACAGGTAAACCTAGTTGCGTTATACACCAGGATACACAGTCCTAACCTGTTTACTAGGGTACTCGACCGTGATCGACGTCGAGTCCGAGTTTTTGCGTACGTCTATACTGCCTGGCTTTTCTGAATCGATAGAGTTGGGCTTGAAATTGTCTAAACCAGTATATCCTCAAATCCGGAAACACGCATAAGAGCATACTAACAGCGAAATGCGTAAAAGTCCTTGTCAGGTAGACGCTTGGCCGTAGCTGGAGCTTGCTGTTCGCCGTTGTTCTTGCGGGCCTTGAGCGCGCGCCTGAGGGAGGTGCCGACATTGACCTGGTGGACGCCATTGGCTGGCATCCACGAGGAGGAGGAAGAGGAGGAGGCCATGCCACAACCGAGGAGCCCGGTGGCAATGTCATAATGCTCACGTAATCCATTATGCCCGATATAGCAATTACTATGTACACTAGTCGTCTCCATTTGTCCGTTTCCTTTTCTTCTTCTTCTCTTTGCCATCTGCTCCTTCGCCTGCTTTCCGTTTCCTCTCGAGCTTCTCCTCAACCGTAGGAACCACTGGTTCTGCAGGGGCAATAAATGCCTCGGCACGTTCTGCCTGCTTTTGGGCGGTTGCCTTTGCTTGCTGTTTCAGGACAGTTAGATAATAATCACACTATATCAGAAAAATCAAGTACCCTTCGTTTTCGGTCGGCCTCCTCTCTAGCTTCCTTCTGGTGTGGCTTGAGGAAATATTCTCCCGACTCGAGTTGCAAATCGACTTTGCGGGGCTGTTGGGGTGGAGGGAAGGGCGTGTACACTTTCTTCTTTGGCTTCTCTTCTTTGTCCAATCCTGCTGCCTTTCTCGCCTCTTCTTTCTGAGAAATCACTTCGTTCTTTCTTGCAGTCTTTTCTGAGGTCTTGAGATGACGTTTACGGAACTGAGGTAAGAATCTGTCCCATGATTCGTTGGCGAGTTTGGGATCTTTGGCTAGTTCTCGTTTAATCATAAGTTCCTATACACCAGATAGGTAAGAAGGGAGATAAGAGCCAATAGAAATGCACCTTTATTCGGTATATTGGATGTATATTTTTCATGCAGTCGAGTACTATCCGTCGAACTTCTTTGAGGGACTTGTATGGCCCCATGACGCTTACAGTGCTGCCTTGCACAAGTACATAACACCCCGTCAGTAGCTCAATAGCCTATCTTCGTCAGTGAAACCACGAGCCATAACATGCACAATCCCACCTTGAGTGTACCCCCATCAGGCCCAATAATCCTTTGCCTCCGCTTGACATATCTCTCTTTATTCCGCACCAAATTTCCAATCTTTATAATATCACACGCCACATTATCCTCCAGAATTTTCACCGCCTGATTGATTGCAACGCCTCGCGCAAGGAGTTTTACCATATCACGAGCTTTGAGAATGATATAGGGATCAAAAGTTTTTCGAGTAGTCCGGACAGATATGGAACCGTGTACAAGGTCAAGTGTGCATGCCACTCCCTGTACACCTGCGTCAGCAACTGACACGCGAGTACCAAAAGGCCTAAACATGCATGTGCCTCCAAAGCCTTTGTGACAGCACTCCACACTTCTCTCAGGTATTTTTCTCGATATTTGGGGAACAACGTAGCAAACGACGATTCCTCCGCAAAAGGCCCTGCTTTGTTGTCCGCTTGCAGGAAAGAGTCGATTTTCCACTACTCATATAAAATCTCAGCTTTGAGCGCCAGTCCCGAATAGATGAAGCTCACACTAGAAAACGTTAGCAATACTCACACGAAGTAGGAACAAAAGGCTTACTGGTCAATATCATCGGTATCCCATGCTACATTGCATCAATAAAAACTCATTAAATAAGCGAGCATAACACAAACGTTTATCTTTCCTGTGGTGCTTGCTCTTCTTGACTGGTTCCTGCTCCTTGTCGTCCATGGTCTGAACGTTTATCTATTTGCACCTATTATGCAGCACCATATCGACCAAATAAGCACAACATTTGGCCACGGGTGTTGCGCGACATCCACGCTAAGCTGCCATGGACAACGGCTTCGCGCCAGACATCCCGCCCTCCGCTCAGCATGAGCTCTCCTACGACAACACCGTACCCTACGAGGACCAGGTGCCTGCAGAAGGTTCGCTAGAGAGCACTACAAACGAACCTTCACTCGCCCACCGCATCGGCACCACCAAAGTCTACTTGCTCTCCGACACGTCCTCCAAAGCTGCCAGACTCGGAAAGGTGCGCCAAATAGCCCCATCTCGTTCCCATCACATGTTACGCCCGAGCACCACGCGTGCGTCCTATTCAATTTGCTTCGTGTTCTCCTTATTTGTTCGGGTCCTGATTCGAGCGTAAGCGCAAACTTGCGGACACGGTTGACGATGCCGAGGCTAGCAATGGCGAGGTAGAGGTAGGAGATGATATGGAAATTGATCAAGGTGCCTACTGCTCCCATCCACCACCCAATAAGCTTATCCCTACCACATCCAACAGACCCCACACTCCGCGCGAATGCTATCCTCATACAAGGCACACCCGTCGCACACCTTCCCACCGCTCGCATTTTCGACTATGCAGCCCACTTTGACGTTCACCCACTCGCACTCGAATGGATTGACGACACAACCTGCATATTCGTCTTTTCCTCCAAACAAGCCGCCCGCTCTGCGTTTCTTGCCCTACAAAAACCGAGCGCAACCACCTCGGCCTCCTCATCTTATGAGAACTCCCTTACAATGTCCACGACGGATCTAACGACTGCCCGTTCGATTCCTGTTTCGCTCTGGCCGCCTGAAGACAGGATCCATCACAGTCTTGGCGTAGGGAAGGGTCTCAAGGGAACATTGAGCATGCGTTGGGCACGAATGGATGATAAAAAGAAACGAGGTGCCAAGAAGGATAGTGCGTTTTACAAGAAGCACGGATTGGATGCTGGGAAAGAAAGTGCTGGGTTTGGTGTTGTTCCTCCAAGTGCAGCAGCTGTAGCAGCCGTGGATGTGGATGGTGGACAGGGCAGTCTCGCGATGAGGCTATCCAAAGGGGGGGATACACTAGAGGAAAGGATTGTAACGGAAGATGAGGAGAAAGTGGAGAACATCGAAACTGACAGTGTTCGAGAGTGGGATCGTGGAAAACCCGGTGTAAAGACGTCGGAAAAATGGATATCGGAATCTTTAGGGAAGAAGAGGAAGCGAGGAAGGGACGGCATTGACGAGTTTTTGGGTGACGATTTTAAAGATGAGGAAATGCACGTGGAGGAGGATGGGAGGGACCGAGTTGATGACACGCCTGGGAGCCCACCTTCAAAGATGCGCTCTGACTATATAGCTAAAGACGGTCGAACGGTAATTGGGTCTATTAATGGGAATGGGCCAGGATTGGCGGATAGGATTATGGCTCGTTTACCGAGACGGACAAGGAGGAGTCCACCCCGCAGAGGAAGAAGGGGCGAGCTGGGCGAGGAAGAGAGTGACCAAGACTGGGGGTCGGTGAAAGTGGACGGTGAAGGCAGGGGAGGACAAGGCAGGAGGAGAAGAGGGAGGAATAAAGGAGGTCTGTATGACGGTGCGGGCGAGCCGCCACGAAAAAAGACGAGGGAGGAGTTGGACAAGGAGCTGGAGGAGTTTCTGAACGACAGGGTTTGAAGTCCGGGGATGGGGCCGTAATTCTGCATGCTTTCACCACTCATGGATATACTCATAATATCGAGGCGAGGCCGACATTGTATACTACGCCTTCCTCTAAATTATTGTTGCTTCTCCTTGTCCTTTTGTGTTGACTTTTTTGTGCTGCCCAAGGAGTAGCCAACGGTTCCGACCATCACTAGGACGGCACCCCACCACATCTTCCGCGCATCCACGTCCATCTTTTTAGTCCCGAAAAGTGCATCTCCCATACTCTCCGCAGCATATCTTACCACAATCCCATCACCGACCACACTCAACACCAGACTCACTGCTTTGCGTACGACCAGGACAAGCGTGACAGTCAACGTACTCATGCGCGTTGTCAGCCTGTTCGCACCTGCTGCGCAGACGAGCTGGGTGAGGGTGTTGAATAAGAGGGGGATGTATACTGTTGGGATGTGAACCGATATTTTCTGCGTGAGGGGGAGGGAGAAGATAAGAGCGAGTTTGGGAGATGAAGGAGAGTGAATGGCGCGTAGTTGAGATGCGATGCCGTCCCGGAGAAAGTAGAACATAGGTAGAGAGAGAAAGTGGAGGTAGAACATGGATTCCTGCCACGTCGCGGAGGGTTTTGTAGAAGGTACGGAAGACGGGGCAGTTCCATTAGCCTCGGAATCAGATTTAGAAGACGACAGAGATGGACGATCTGAGTAAGTCCAGTCTTGTACAAGCCCCAAAAGCCCAGAGAGAAGCAGAGCCTGAGTCAGTATCATGATACCCTTTACGTACGTGTATGCGTTGGTATCGGTCATCTGTAAACCAGCAGAAGACGTAGCCGAAGCAGAGAGCGTCGTAAGCACTACACCTGCTGTCACCAACAGCACCGACGCGATCTGCGTCCAGGTATATTTTTTCCCCACCACCAGGCCCAGGACCATGGTCACAATCAGACCACCGCTTCTAAATATGATATGGACGGACATGGGTATGCCATATGAGAATGCGGCACTGTTGAGCAGCGAGATGAAGTAGAATAATCCGACTTGGGCGAGGTAGAGTGATAGTGGTATTGTTCTTGGTTTGAGCCGTGGACCGAAGGACGTCCATACGAGATGCCGGGGTAATCCATGGAGCGAAATGACAAGGAATTGGAAAAAGATGATGAGAGACCCTGACTTGGGGTATGTGGATGTGATTTGTTCTAAGGTTATCGCATTGCTGGCGACAAGCAAAACATGAGTAAAAAAAGTCCACGATTATGGTCAAAACACACCTGCAGCAACCACCAAAGACTAGCGACAGGGTCAGCACCCAGTCCAACATGACCCACAAGTATAACAGGGGGTGGGGAGGAGGACAAAAATAGAATGACCACCGCAGGGGTCGAACCTGCAATCTCCTGATTCGTAGTCAGACGCGATGCCATTTCGCCAGGCGGCCATGTCAATTGTTACTAAGCATGTTTCCCACGTTTCGCTAATCCTGACATTTCATCTATCTATGGCCCCTCGTCTCTGCGTTCTGTGCCAGAATGCCAAAGCGATGCTCAAGCGGCCAAAGACCGGCCAACAGATCTGTCGCGAATGTTTCTTTTACGTTTTTGAGACGGAGGTGCATCATACGATTACAGAAGCCAAGCTGTTCAAGCCAGGAGATAGAGTGGCCATTGGTGCCTCGGGTGGTAAAGGTAGTAAGAGATCCATTAATATGGGACTCGACGGCGCTGATGGGAAGTTTGCAGATTCAACTGTATTGGCCTACGTTATGAAAATGCTTAATGATCGGTACAAGTACGGACTAGAATTATTTCTACTCTCGATAGACGAGGGCATAACAGGTTACAGAGACGACTCACTAGAGGTACAGTACCTCACTTTTTCCGTCTCCGTTTCCCATACCAAAACCACCTCCGTTCAAGACCGTGAAACGGAACCAACAACAATACAACATGCCTCTTAAAATTCTCTCCTACGACGAGCTATACGGGTGGACCATGGACGCCGTCGTCGCCAAAATCGGGAAAAAGAATAACTGCACGTTCTGTGGTGTATTCAGACGTCAAGCCCTCGACCGCGGTGCGGCTATGCTTAACGTCGACCACATTGTCACAGGACACAATGCAGATGACATTGCTGAAACAATTCTTATGAATAGTAAGTTTTCCTCATCTTATCCTAACCATGGATCGGCCATATTTCCCCTGCTAACGGGGGCACACCACCACCGCCACCTAAAACAGTCATGCGAGGCGACATTGCCCGTCTCGGCCGGTGCACCTCCATCTGTACACAAGGCGAAGACGCCATCAAACGCTCCAAGCCCTTCAAATACGCCTACGAAAAAGAAATCGTCATGTACGCCTACTTCAAAAAGCTCGACTACTTTTCGACAGAGTGCATCTACTCTCCTGACGCCTACCGGGGACACGCGAGGGCCTTTTTGAAAGACCTCGAAGCGGCAAGGCCTAGTGCCATTATCGACATTATACATTCCGGAGAGGCGTGGGCTGTAAAAGAAGAAGTGAAGGCAACGCAGAAGGCTCAACGTACGTGCTCGAACGGCCTTCGTGAGATTTTGTTTTGTGTGTATAAGTTGCTGATGATGTTGTGTAGAGACGTGTAAACGGTGTGGTTATATGGCAAGTAACGAGCTCTGCAAAGCGTGTACGTTGCTCGAAGGACTCGAACGAGGTGTCGCCAATGCTGGAGTGGTGAGTTTTTTTTTTTCGTATATTTTTTCTCTTGATAGCTATCTTATTGGGTTTTAGACGGAACGTGGAATGAGGAGACTAGAAGCTGAAGGGCCCCCTCCAGAGAATTTACGAACTATTCCATTTTTCAAGCTTCCAGCTCAGCAGCCACCGAACGGCCGTCCTGCAGTTACTATTGAGGCATCTTCATAGTAATGCTTTGTTTTGTTTCCCTAAACCGACTCGATATCCATGTATCGCTAGCAAGTCTAACGTATAAACCGTCCCTGTTATATTTCTATTATGACATACATACTGTTCAATAGCCCCAGATATTAAACCCATACAAACAAGCAAATTAACGATACAGTTACTTTAGAAGATATTTTTGCAGCTATAAAAAGTCGCGAATCAATACGTTAAACAACTGTCAAGTAAATATATACCAGGACAACAAAAAAGAACGACGTCACCCGACGACCTTGACCACCACAGTCGACCCGTTGGAGAGAGGACCATCGTCGACAAACACCTCCGGAGCACGCTCGAAGGACACAACTCGCTGTTCGTCATCGTCTTGCGGCCCTACCCAAGGCTTCGCAGCACCTTCCAACGCGAGCCTCAGCACTGCCCCAATACTCTCCGATATATTTTGTCCTTCCCAGTCCGCATCCTGCGCAGCGCTCAACCATGCATAAGCCACTTTCTTCTCTCCACCTGGCCCTCCGTTGTTGGGACCATTTTTGAGTGTCTCTTCCTTGCCAGACGGCTTCCCACCCATCCTCAACGACCGAACACCAGCTTTGAACAAGTCACCCGCGGTTGGCACAACACGATTCGGTGAGTCTCCAACTAGCGTCGTAAACTGCGCATGGCCCTTTGAGATCTTCCTGTTCAACGACTTGGCGCTGCCGGGCGGACCGGACAAGTGGGCAGCAGAACCAGACGACTTGAGAAGCCGCTCTGAAGCTTCCCATACATCTTTACCACCGACCGTGTCTAGCACTGCATCAATCACGTCGCCTTCTTTCCACAACCTTTCCAAGATGCGTACAACGGCGCCCCTGCCTTCGTCGCCAGCTTCCTCTAGCCCGTCATCAAAGATGACCTCATCACATCCCCATACTCGTGCACGCTCCTCAACGGTTGACATGTAGGCGTCAGTCTCGTCACCTTGAGCTGGGTAAGGACACGGGACGTGGATGGAGACGTTCCACCCTTTGGCTATCAGTAGCCGGACAGCCATCGCGCCTACGCCATCATGCCCGCGTAGTATAAGCGCCCTTCGTCGCCTCCCAGTCCTCGCGTCAACCTCTGGGCTATTCGGACTACTCATAACCCGGTGGCTTCCGGTAATAATTTTGTCCACGTCCTTTGTTGGCGATGACGAGAATGCGTATATGAACGTTCGTACGGCCCTATAAGCAGGCACTCCGCAGAGAGGGAGGAGGGCAAGCTCTTCAAGCGTCAGTCCCCAAGCCGGTGTTCTCATATTGGAAGAACCTCTGTCCGGCTGTTTGCCGAGAGCCTTGAGCGACATGCTCGTCATCTTTGGATGGGGGACTCGATGTACCCGGCGTCTATCTGCGACGATAAACTCGGACAGGGCACCAGCCTACTCATGCGTTGAGATCCATTAATAACCTTCACCCCACGAAAAGACTCACCTTGCGAACATCGAGCAACCCAACCACC
>QFEO01004716.1:0-16576 GCA_003316615.1 Amanita pseudoporphyria
TTATTATGGTTGATTGATGGATCAGATACAGCCAACCATTTCTTGAATTTTTCTGAAACAGATTTTAGTAGTTAGAGTAGACTATATTTATTATTATAGGCATACCAAGAATATCCTCATGATCAACTGCATTGTTATCAATATCTCTATGTTTGTTTCAAAGTCATCTATGTCACATACTGTACATATTATTTTCAACCTGCCCAACAGTAATATTAATTAATTAAGAGATATCAGTGGTATAAGACTCCATACCTTGAACATCCTCTCAACCTACTCAAAGGAATAGCATTAATCAAAAAGTATTAACTGGATCAGATCACATACATTGAATGTACTCTCAACCTGCTCAAATATCATCAGTCAAGAGAGGTTGGCAAGAAAGAGGTTCATACATTTCCTTGAATATCATTGAATGTGCTACCCAGCACATTAAGATGATGAACATTCTCAAACATACTAGGCTTGTATGACAAGTCAATGGTGATGGTGGTTGAAGATCAAGATGTGTTGATGGATGTGTCACAGTCTGGTGTTACATGTCACTGCAAATGCAGGCCCAGTACTTTTTCTTTTTGTACACAAGAACACGTACTATTGGCTGAGACCACGGATTGGTCTTGTGAGGTTCTACATTACTGAGCATATAACTAGCGAGAAATTGTCCAAATATTGAGAGAAAAGGAAAGAGAACCGAAGCCCTGCCAGAAGAAAGGGCCCTGTCCGTTAATCAACACTAAACACGTTGGCGAAGGAAACCACCATAGGGTCCTCAAGGAAAGAAACTATGCAAGCAAGATTGTTGCGAGTAGCGGATGCAAGAAAGATATTCTATTTACATACCTTGCGGAGAATGTGCCGACGATCCGGGAATACCGTGCAGCGATGGCATCCGGGTTGTGCATCTGGCGATCTAAAGGGGAAAAGGGAGCGGTATTCGCCGCTCAGCATATGACCTAAAGCAAAATGGCAGGCGCGAACCCCCAAATCTAAGTCGTGTCCTACCGACTTTAAAAAATACGAGCAGCCCTTCATGGTGGCTGCGACTAGTACCCTTTACTGGAGTTCATCCGCCACGCGTGGCGCCCTTTGACATTGGGGCGTTGTGGATCCCTGTCCCATAGCCCCTTATCTTGGTTTTCGGCCGTGGTGAGGCAGTGCTTTAGACCCGTGCATGCAAATTCCGTCGTGCTCGCCCTAACAGTGGCGAGTTTGCGCACGGCTTCGTTCTCTTCAATCCTCGCACGATCGGGGCACCATGAGACGATTAGCGAGTTACGAGGATTATCGCTGAGCCAGGCATGAAGAGCAAGCATAGCTGAGATACTAACCTGCTGGCCGTCATGAATGTTCGTGTCGAAGATGGTTTTAGCGGCTAGTAGTGGCATTGTGGACTATGAGAACGACCGAGCCTTGGACATTTTTAAGTGTGGGTAGGCGAAAGGCCATATCGATGGCTTAAAGCTCAGCATCGAAACAAGTAGCCGCAACTGAGCAACCTTCCTCCCAAGCGACAGCATCTCGGAACCCCATCCCATGACGGCAGACCGTGCTTTGCCATTCTTTAAACTTCCATCTGTAGCGACGATCTAACCTTTACGTCGTCAATCATTTAGCGTAGTCTTGAAGTCTATGAGTCATTGTCGAAAGAGGTCAGCGCTGTGTTTGGGTGGATGGGAACAATGCTCAAAGGATATGCGCAAGGCTCGGTGACCGAACCGCCAGGGACACTTTCGTCGTTGATGAAGGGCTCATCGATGAGCTTCCAAATGGGGTAGGCGGCATGAACCACGAGCGGCGGTCGGCAGGCCAGCTCTTGTTTTTTGTTATGGCGAAAGGGACGGGGTAATTGTCGTAGCGAGTTTTCCAGCGATAGGTGCCGGTGAGGTGCGAAAGGCGCCACTAATTCAGCACATCGCATCGTTTTGAGCCTTGGAGATGAGCTTGAGCTTATAGCTGATGCCTTTGCCGTCCTTGACGAACCAGCCGTAGGAGAGAATGAGCCAGATGCATGCTGGGTAAATTTGTAGGCATCACGCAGGAGCCAGGCCGCCAGCTGGCGGGTCCTGCACTTAGGACTGGTATGTACATATATGCAATTCTCGACACGCAATAGAATGCTTTAGAGCTTGGTGATTTGTGATTCCAACTCTAAGACAAGTGCACAATGCCTTCTGCCAACAATGATAATATCTACCCACCAACGTCCTCCTATCCCTACTAGCTCACCCTACCATCATGACCTTCCTTGGTATTCAACGGAGTGGTCACGGTCTGTCTATTGATTATCATCATTCGCCAGCATTGTGCTGGGGTTAGTGTGAGTTGGGGCTGGCGGAAGTAGGGATAGGGCACATACCTGGTGGATTCCCCATTCCTCGGATCTCTCAACATCCCCTCCTCGTCCGTTGTCGTCCTCCATCCATGTCATGTTCCGGTCATCTGCTGTCTCACACCGAGAAATCGAAGGTGCGACGTATCTGGCACAGAGCCGTCGTTACAAGGTGATCTTGAAAGTCAGACCTGGCTCCGGAAGTATCGGTGGTGGGATGATGTAGTTGGTACAATACCACACATCGATTACATCTCTGCAGGGATACCTTGAGTAAAGGTGTTGTGAATAGCGGCGACTGGGAGGTTTGCGCTAAACTTTTCTTGTTTCGAGACTAGCTTTGAGTAGAACAAGAAGCCATTATAGTGGGGCCGCAAGAGGCGGAGAAGACAGGAGGCAAACTTAGGAGCACCATATGGAATCAATCAATGACTGGAGTGCAGACGAAACAAAGCGACATCAAAACTGATGAGGACCTTCGTCAGCTGAGGGCTGAATGAAGGAAGCACGCGAGTGCACGTTTCTCCAGTCAACAGTAGGGTGCAACTCCTTCATATACGTAAAGGCAACCATGTCTCCTGCGAGGTGAATGGACGTAATGATGGGAAGGTGGGAATATTGTTTGGCGGCAACCCGCAGTAATAAAGGGATCTCGTCCAATATACATCCAGTAGTTTTTGTGTATGTGGAGGAAAGTTGATTCTGGTGGATTGAATCAAAGGGTGCAACCCATTTTGGCAGAAAAGCTGTGCATGAGCGCGTGAGCCCACGGTGACGTTCTGCCACCTGGAATGGCTGTGCTTCTCGACCAACGATGGGCACACACACGACACGCGTTCGTCCGGCTATTGGCCACGAGAACTTTTTTGATTACAGCCTAGCCTTGACTGTAAGCATGCTTGATCACACCCAATATAAGTATAGCTCAAACTCCGATAGTTTTTCTGCTGGAGTTGAAACTTTTTTTTTTCCTTGTCCGGACCCGACCGTCAGCCCACTTCCGCCAGGTGAGCCGTACGTCTCGTTGATAAAACGCAGGCTGATGTGGTGTTGTGAAGTGGATTCAGTTGTATGGAGACGATAGCCAAGTTCGAGGATCCAGAGATTGGCAAGATTTTGGTGCCCAGTGAGTGCCGACGGTCTGTCTGTCTTTTTCATGTCCTCTAACGTGCGCGCTGCATACGCATATATGTAGCATTTGAGGTATTCACACCCATACTAGAGAAACGCCGTGATATACTACTTGATACGAACAAGTCGACGCTCCAATATGGAAGAACGTCCAGGCATCTGGTTCGTCACATTACACCCTCGTCCAAATTCGAAATGGAGACTTAATTGCACTCAGATGGACATCTACTATCCTGAATCGATCAACGTCCCCAAACACACCAAAGTCCCCGTCCTTTTCTTCTTCTACGGTGGTGGATTCACCACCGGCGGCCGGACCCTACCCAAACCGTACGACCTCGTATATTCCAACATCGGCTGGCATTTCTCTCAAAAAGGTTTTGTAACAATCATCCCCGACTACCGCCTCGTGCCCGAAATCCAATTCCCAAGCCCTGCCGACGACGTATACCAAGCTGTCTCTTGGTCGATCGAGAATAGAGAACGGATTGAGGACGAGGGCGACGTGCCATACGAACTTGACTTTGACTCGGTCCTGTTGATGGGCCATGCGTCGGGTGCGGTGCATCTGACGACGGCCTTGCTCATGCCAGGGCTGCTATCTGTCGACCCGGAAACAAGAGATAGAATAGCGGGTGTGGTGTTAGTGTCGGGGACTTACAGCACCCGCGCGTTACCAGCGAATGACCCCGTTGCGGAAATTTTAGCCCAGTATTGGGGTACGTTTGAGGCGACCAAGGTGAATTCGCCTCAGGCGTTGTTGGAGAGCGCGCCTGAAGACTTGGTAGGAGGCTTACCGGAGATATTAATCGTAGATGCGGAGAAGGTACCGTATTGGCTCGAGGTGGGAGCAGTGGATTTTCAGAAAAAATTGGCGGAGAGGACGGGGAAAAAAGATGTGACGGTGATGCTGGATTGTCCTGCTGGTGCTAATCGGGACAGCGAAATTCCCGAACTGCGGCTAGGGTTTGTGACAAGGGTGGTGGCCAAGGTACACAATCATATTAGCGTGCACCTGTCGCCTGGATCGGGCGAGGGAGAGGAATGGGCAGATGCGGCGATCCAGTGGATGAAGGCGGCGCGATCGAGCAGGGAGGTGTCGGATTCAGAGAGAACCTGACATGTGCGTTGTAAACCTGCTACATAATAATTATTTTCGCCTTCATTACGCTCAACATTCCGATGTAGACGGCCACAAGCAGCAGCGTGAACGAGACGCGATGTCGTATCTGCACAGCAACGTTTTCTTCTGCCACAAGCTTTTTTTGTTCGTTCCATTTGGGAAAGATGGGGAGCTTTTGACACTACCTTTATTTGGAAATATTGTCCCCGATTATAGCTTTTAGTTCACGCTACTTTTTTTTTTTAGAGCTTCGGTTCCCTGCCTATCTTGATCACATGCTAACTAAGATCGAATGAAGATCTGGATCCCCGGAGAAGAATTATATGTGATGATCAAGAGGATAACGGGTACTTGCGTGCAGATCTGATGGGCTGAACGTGATTAACATCTCCAACAGGTCCAATGCAACGTGTAGGTTATCCAGTGGGGGTAGTCCTATTCAAAACGACAATGGAACGTCCAAATGTTCACCCCATCGCCGTGACATTATGCAGCCTTACGCAATTCCCTCACTATCAACGGCATTGATAAGCCGTGCCAAATGCAGGACTTCCGCTTCATCATACCTTGCATAGCCTTAGCGGAGACGGAATATTCATGACATCTATACCCCGCCGAAACGCATAGGCTTGCGTCTAAATAAAAACCCAGTCCTCTGTCACACAAGTACGCTTATACCAACTTTGTCATGGCGTAACGTATTACATACATCACCAACGTCAGGGCCGGGGCAACACTCGACATGTCAGGGACAAATAGTCGACTCTGGTGCATGAATTGATCTTATCCACTGGCGATGTTCTCGTGTGGAACAGTTACATATAGGATTTCGTACGGCAGGGATAACGTTTCTTTCGCGTTGCGATGGCGATCAGGAGAAGTCGATGATTTTGCGATCTAGTGACAGGTCGAGCACGCCTATGGAGGACTATATGTTCTGAGAAATCAGTGGAACGGTAAATGTCTTAGCATTGACGATAATCAGCCATATAATGGTCTACGCACCGTTGGAACAAGTGGCAGACCGAAGAGGATGCTGGGGATGTTCACAAGTAAGTTCAAATCACTATGAGCCCAAGACGCCGATATTAAAATAATACGCGTACAGGCTGTGCGTCCCGGATTGTGGTGGGAGCTGGACGCCGGGCACAGTTGTTCTCGAACAATGGATACTGAATCCAAGGTCGCGTAAGTATTCGCCTGCAATCCTCGTCTTCCGCACAAGATGTTCTAAATCCACCCATCGTCGATGCGGCGTGCTACTTTCCTACCTGTGTGCATCGCCCAGGCTGACACACCAGTAGTCGTCGTGATGAAGCGGATGCAAAATCGAGCGCTTTGCAAAGTGCTTGGATTTCGAGTGACGACTGCAATTCCATGTCGATACTAACGGCCTTAAAGACTATCATACCATGCTCGATTGAATGAGGTACGAGAAATAATTTATTCCCCATAGCGACACAGTGCTTTCAGAACTGTCAGTGCTATCGTACGGTTAATCAATTCTGAAACATGCCGTAAATTATTTCGTTTCGCATCGTTCCAACTACCTACTCTAGACTGAATCCCATTACCGTTTCCCTGTCGTTCTGCTCGGATAATATATGTTGAACATGGGAAAAGTTTTCTTTTTTATTCCAGTGGGTGCGTAGTGACGAGACAGGTTTTGTAGGGACGCTGTCAAGAGTTGGAGTTAGGTTACAAATGGGTCAAGCGAATAATCTGACACGAGGTGATAAGCCCAAGCTTAGCCTGAAAGTGAAGCGTTGATGGACATCCACAACTGTCAAAGTGTGGGAAGCGCTATATGTAACGAGGCGATCGACGAGCATGGGAATAGAACGCGGAGCAAAGGCTAAGGGTTGTAGGTCGTGCGCGTAACTGAATAATGAGAGCAAATCAACTCCAATATCAATAATCAGTACGTCGGTTGAGATATACTGCGTTAGTTTGGTGTGGGCGCGCACCAAGATATGGGGATGAGAACCTGACATCCATATGGAGCATGCTGATCTCGAATCCCTTTTGGGACGACACAGCAACAAGCTGCTCTTTAAGTCCCTCAATGTCAGATAGTCTCATGACACTCTCGTAACCCATAAGTGTTTGATTAAGGTAGCGCCACGGAACAAACCGCCGTAGGTGACGTAGGTGAGATTGAAACACCTAAAGTCTTGGAAACAGGCTGAGCGATTTCGATCAAAATAGCCAATTTGTCGCATATAGTGCCTGAGGGAACGAGGCGGGACATTTACAACCGGATAATGCCGGAACAGTAAAAAGTTTGTCTGGCCGTTGACAATGCCAAGGACTTGTGCTCACCGTAAGAGCGGTCGGTTCATGTGGCAAGGTAAACCATTTTCATGCGCCATTCTGTATGCCATGGAGAAGCACCGTGGACGTCTGATATTCGTAGCGTGCTTGCCATTCTCAGACTATGAGAGCCAATGTTGGATGCGCTTCCATATATTTTTAACGTCTATTTGATAATGACTCTGATGACTTGCGACGTAGTTTAAGCGTACCAGATTCAGCATTAATATTAATCTCTGTCGGGTTCGACGAGGATAGACGCTTAAGATATATTATCGGCTACGACGATGCGTCGTCGAGGACCCCCTCTGGATGTCGGTTCCTCCATTCCGCAATCCCTTCCTCGAATGTAGCAATGTTCATACCATCTGACACTAGATGGAAAGTGACACCTTTACGTCCCTTGTGTGAATTCGGTTTGCGAAGATGCCGTACATCCTACGTACCTAGTTTCTCAACGTCCTTGTTATATGGCTCGTCATCGAAGAGGATCTAGATTGTTGTTTATGATTAGATCAACATGCTCTGATGTAACTAGGGGGATTGACGTACCATTTCGGAATAAGGAAGACCAGTTTTCTCATGAATTTGCTTGAAGTGAACAATTTTGGGGCCTGTATGAGTAAGCGTATGCGGTTGGGTGATTGGTTGGTTGGTTGGCAATACGGGGAACGTACCAGGGTATATCTCTAATTGGTCGAAACACTCTATAGCAGGTTTAGAAGTCCCATCGCCAGACTGGGATGGAACCAAGAGTAGGCTTAGCAATTGAAGGGCACTGCATCGTGAAAAGTACAAAGCATGGATATAAGGGACATCGTCCTGTAGAAATAAAACAGTGACATACGTCTTTGGAGCAGTCGTGCGCGAAACTGCTGCGATGATTGCACCCGTTTCCCGGGCGCGGTGGAGGATATCTGGGACGTCTTTATAAAAATCGAGGGGTTTGTTGTATTTATCGACTACTTGGTTCGTTTCTTCATCCCTGTGCAGAGGTCCTGTAAGCAAGAAGTGTTAGTATGTACTGTTGAACAGCAATAGTCGCGGCGCGCCCTAGCGTCTATTTGATTACACACCTGTAACATGGGTGTCGACCCATAGTTCCCATAGGGTATAACTGTAAAATGAGCAAATGCCATTGAGGAAATTATGGTTGAAGACCGTACTCTAAGTCAAAGGCAATAAGCTTGGGGAATCGGACGGACATCCAGCTCGTGAATGTAGAATTCCAAAGTCGGAATGTTGATGACTAATTAGATAATCAATTTATTTGGCGAACGGAACTCGGAAGGATTCTACTTATCATATATCACCTGCGAATAAGCATTATGTGGTGAGTGCGTTTTCTGTACCGCGAAACGTGATCTGGCAGTGGGCCTGTGGCGTCACAATCTGCCAACGTCGGCACCGTTCAACGAGTAAGGAGGCGGTTCCTCTCCTCGACGAGGCATTCCAAGCTCGGCCTGAAAATACCGATATTAAATCTGGTCTCGTGCATCACTACTTGTGATCATCGTCTAACTGAAAAACCGGCGCTCGGTTGACTTTGTTTCAAGATTCGACCACGTGAGTTATTATGGTGATTAAGTTCTCGCTGCCGTATGGACAAGTCTTTTAGGGATACGGTCATGCTTGTCCGTTGCCGAACACGGATTTGTCAGATACGCGCACCGCACGTCAGGGTCTATGGAGCATGACAACAATTTTGATGCATGACGAGGTGCCAAAAATGCCATCAGGTTCATAACCCAAGCTGGGAGTATAAGAAGATAGAACGTCGACGGTAGGTCCGGACTAGTGCCGAAAAGTCTGTGTCTGTCAAGACAGAAATGTCTAAGATGGCCGAATCAAGAATAACCTTTCGAATTTATTACTAAGGGGTGTGAAACTGCTGCGATGGTCGCGTTTGGCTTGCCTGCGCAGCCCAGCATACATCTGACATTTACACTTGCATCCTCGATAGATCAATATACCCAGATAAGGTATAGTTGTTCAGTCGTTGAGCGAGTCCTGACCATGTTTACAAGTACTAGCTCTGACGTTCATATTTTAGATTATGTAATCAACTGTTTTGGGAGGTGGGAAGATACGACAACGGCGGATGCGTACGACGCTCCAATAGCATCAGCGTTTCCTGCTTCTTCTCGTCGCCACGTTGATCCTGGCATTTTGTTCTCTTTCCCACCGCTTCTCGATTTGCTCCAGCAAGTTGAGTGCCTGGTCGTCTACTATCTATTAGTAGACGTGATTGCTAGCATGAATACGTCGGCGCGGTACATACTGGTCGTTCTTGCGTTGATTGTAAGAGTGTTTTCGTTTGGTTCACGTTTTGGCGCTCATGATGGGATAGTTTAGTCTTCATTGGATACTTAGTCTGACGCAGGACGGGTATGGCAGGGCGCTGCGTATCGCATTTCATTTAAAGGGTGCTGTACAACCTGACCGGTACAAACTCGACGATTATTACAAGGTCCAGAACTCGACACACTTAGCTGTTGATAGACGAGCGAATGCGACGTTTGTTATTCTTGCTAGGAATAGCGATGTCGATGGGGCAGTGAGGAGTGTCAGGGAGCTTGAGGACAGGTTCAACAAGTACTATAACTATCCATATGTATTTTTGAACGAGGAGGAATTTACGGATGAGTTCAAGAAGTAAGTTTTTCTTTCTACTTGTTTGTAATGGTTTGTGATGCATTGATTTATTGGGTGGTTCTAGGCGCGTTTCGATATTGACGAATTCGAAAATAGAGTTTGGTCTGATTCCACACGATCATTGGTTCCAGCCATCTTGGATAGACGAGGAAAAGGGGAGCGCTGGGAGGCAAAAGTTAGAGGACGAGGGTGTCATCTACGGAGGTATGTTTTTTGATCCTTGTTATGTGCCAGCGAGCAATAACTGGTTTCAGGTTCTTTGCCGTAAGTACGCTGGAGAGTTGCGAGTGGATAAGTGATTGACAAGGGTGATTCAGATATCGCAACATGTGTCGTTTCAATTCTGGGGTAAGGAATCTTGGTTCCGAGCTGAATACGATGTTGCTCATGGCGACTTCAGTTTTTCTTCAAGCACGAGCTCTTGCAAAAGTATAGATGGTACTGGAGAGTTGAGTAAGTTTCCGTCTGATTATCAAGGAGAGGATTGTCTGAATTTGCATAGACCTGATGTTCATTTCCATTGTAATGTTGGCTTCGATCCATTTCTCTTCATGGAAGATAATAATAAGATTTACTGTGAGTGCATCACGCCGACATTGGTTCTTTGGAATTTATTTCTGGTCTTAGCATTCACAATCACGATGTACGAGTTTGATAAGACAATTCCCTCCCTTTGGGGACATGTAAAACGTTTGTTGCAACGTCTCGTAATGTTCAAACCGTAGCGCTCATAAGGTCGTAGAATTTATGCACGACAATCCACAATATATAGCACACGGTAATTCGATGAACTTTCTTTCGGATGATGGAGGGAGCAATTATAATCTGTGCCATTGTAAGATTGGCTCCTCAGTGCTTGCCGACGTCGACTGATGTTTATAGTCTGGAGTAACTTTGAAATTGCGGATATGGACTTTTGGCGTGGACCTGCGTACACAGCCTTCTTCGAATACCTAGAAAAGCAGGGAGGATTTTACTACGAGGTGCGTGTGCCTGCCGACTTCTGCCCATGTGTTTGATTAAGGCATGTGTAGCGGTGGGGAGATGCGCCCGTGCATAGTATCGCTGCAGCATTGTTCGTAAAGAAGGAACAGATCCACTTCTGGGATGAGATCGGGTACGAACATAACCCTTACACACATTGCCCACAGAAAGAAGAGGCTTGGAAGCGAGGCAAGTGTACGTGTAATCAGCAGAAGAGTTTTGGTGGGTGGATGTGTTCAATGCGTTTAGGACTTTAGGTTGCTGACATGATGATAGACTACGATGGGTACTCGTGTATGAGTCGCTGGGATAAATTGATGGGGAAGTGGTGACTTGGCGTATTTTCGATTGGCTGTATCCTTACATCCAAAGACTCAGGCCCTGTTCGTAATTTATGATGCAATCTAAGGATGGTGGCAGTGATTAGATGTTGTTTGACCAATTGCTGCAACATTTTCTGCTGCACATTTGGTGGACAAATACCTTGATGTTATTCGCATCTCTCATCTACTTGTATTAACATATGCTTGTTGAATATAGTACATTCCAGTAAGTTTCCACAAGGTATGGCACTACGGCGAATTCCGATCGACACCGCCATCCGTCTAAATGGGAACGGGCGATACCTCAAACGCGCTCTTTCTAGATTCATCCTCCACCTAGCTAGCGTAATATGGCAGTAAGTCCTACCAACTAATCACAATCTTGTACCTGACGCTGAGGAGTCTAACGAACAGAACACCGAATCAAACACTGCACCATCTCAGCAACCATCGACAGATCCTCAACTACAACCCAATGGACAGCCAGATAAAGCCAGCCTTCTAACGCCCGAAACGATCGAATTCGCACATCGCATGTTCGATGCGGCGCGTAGTGGAAACTCAGAGCTGCTCCTCGCGGCCATCGAGGCCGGGCTCCCTGTCAACCTGACGAACACCCAAGGTATACTACTCTCTCTCTTTCTCCTTTTTCCACTTATTTCAAGTTCTCAAGCTGATCTCGGACAGGAAACACCTTCCTCATGCTTGCCACGTACGCCGGACATACCGATCTCGTCCGGTCTCTCCTCGAGCGGGGTGCAGACCCGAATAGGATAAACGATCGGAACCAATCGATTGTGGCTGCTGCGGTGTTCAAGGGCTTCGATGAGGCGGTGAAGGTGTTGATGGACGGTGGTGCGGATCCTAGGATAGGTAAGCCGAATGCGCTGGAGATGGGGGCGGTATTTAAGAGGAGCAATGAGATGATGAATGTGTTGGGGGTGAGAGCGGGTGATTTGGATGAGGTACCGGCAATTTTGACGGCTGGTGGAGTTCGTGGGCCTTAGCCTAAAGTACTGGTTTCGTGAATGTTGAGGACGCCAATGTATTATGCAAAATATCTAGATAAATTCGTCCTTACCCTTCAATCACAGCCATGAAAAAAATACCTCTCTAGTATTCTAGTGTCATCTTATACCCCGTAAACCTTCCTAGCGTTCTCCCTCGCCTCTATCATCACCCTTTCAGTATCCCACCCATTCCCAGCCACGTTCGCGACAAACTCGGCTGTCCAGGGTATCATAGCTGAATGGCAGAGCGGGAGCTTGGCTCCTTTTAGCGGTGGGAGTACGTTGTAGATATTGGCTGGGACCATGTAGGGCGCGTCAGTTTCTAGGAGGATCCTTAGAGCGCTTCTAGGAGAAGATGGGCCGTCGGTGTTAGTGGAAGTAGCTCGTTCAGCAAGGCGTTGGATGACGGTAGACGTATCCTTGTTGGTTGAATAAGATATAACACCCGTTATCCCAATGTAAAGATTTGGGAAATGGTCTAGAAGCCGTTGTGCAAAGTCGGGGGAATCAGTGAAGCAGTGTATATGGATCTAAAGTTCCAGACACAGTTGCTCTATGCGTCTACATAGACTGAAAATAACGCACCTTATGGTCCTTAGGTACATGCTCCTTCAAAATACGTTCTGTATCGTCGTCCGCTTCGCGGGTATGTATCGTCAGTGGTTTTCCGAGGCTCACTGCATGTTTGAGTTGGCATATAAAAACTTGCTGTTGGACGTCGCGCGGTGAATTGTCGTAGTGGTAATCCAAGCCCATTTCACCCCACCCTACGCATCGTGGGTGAGACATGGCTTTCACGCTGTGCAAGTAACATGAGACGTGGGTCAGGAAATACGACTCGGAGAACGTACATTTCCTCCTCGATCTCGTCGTTGTAGAGTTTTGCTTCATGTCTGATTTTGGGGGTCTCAATTGGAGCCGTCTAGCATGGGATGGAATGACACGCACGGATGAACGCCTTACAACACCATATCAACACAGAGCACGATAACACGATCCAAACGCACCCATAACGAACCAATACTCGATCCCACCCCACTTGGTCATCCTATCCTCTTCCGTCAACGCGGAATCCGCAAACTCTCTCCACGTCTTCTGAACAGGCGCTTCACACCACACATCCACGATGGCGCTTACGTTTTTGCCCGCGTACAGGCCACGCATGAAGTCGAATACGGTGTCGTACCGTCCTGTTTTGTATCGTGTGCGGTAGGCAGCGAATGTCGCTGCGAGGTGGGTGTGGGTGTCGACGATAGGGGGTGTTGATGAGGAGGAGGAAGGGTGGGGAGGGAGGAGGAGAAGGTCTTCTGGAGGGGTTGAAGGACGTTTTTTGCCCATGTTTATGGATCTGTGCAGAGGGACGGCGAGCGGACGGCGAATGCGTGCAAGAG
Organism: Amanita pseudoporphyria; assembly: GCA_003316615.1. NCBI lineage: Eukaryota > Fungi > Basidiomycota > Agaricomycetes > Agaricales > Amanitaceae > Amanita > Amanita pseudoporphyria. Next base: position 13,263 of record QFEO01004716.1, read on the forward strand.
GTCCGGCTAACAACATACACGGCACGACTCGGCTGCAACGAAAGTATTTTCACACATTTTCCAGTTATTCTCCATGCATATTCATAGTGTCAGTAAGTCTGTTCCCGTAGTTGTGGCCTACAAGGAATACTACTATTAGACACTTGGTACCTTCAGCCCGCTTATCCCACACAGCCTGAGTACTACGACTCCTTGCTGTGACTCCTTTCAATGAGGAGATCATAAAGTATTACCATTCAGCCGGTTTACGAGGGTGCTACATATCATCGAGATGGCGCTTTCCCTCCTTTCATCTGCCGTTTTTGTGCGTTTAACTGATCCAGATGAGCCAGCCATCTCAAAATGAACAGGATACATTGTGATGTGTGTTGAATAGACGGCTTCACATCGCCAGAGGACCACAACGCCAAAAATGGGCCGGTTTTAGGGTAAAAATGACCGTCATTTATCTTTATAGCGCATGCACATAGTCCGGTCCGCGATTAACCTATAAGCAGCGGATACAGTTGTGTTTATGGTCGGGTCCAGGTGGATGTCCCGTATTCTATACGAGTACTTCGGGCTGATGCGGCTTTGTAGAATCCCCAAATGGCACACATAGGATTAGATAGACGAAGCTCGTGTTAGTTAGTAATTGGACTAGTAGTTGTGTACGCGACCGAGTCGGGCGACGGAGCTGCCAAACGCAGGGCGTCCTTTCAGTCCTTCTCTCATCGGCTCGGTGGTCGGCGAATTACAGGCGAATACAGAAAATCACCTGCGGCGACTGGGATAGGGGTAGGAAGGGGCGGGATGAGGCGTATGGCCGAGACAGCGACTGCCCCGCTTAGACTCGAGCCAGACTTGTATCGTCTTCTGAAGGCAACGAGGGTAAGTATCCGATGATGAACGATGAAGATAGACATCCTTTTAAATGGGAGGGCGAAGGTGTTTGCCAAGCGTGGATGGGGATGGACGAACGCCGTATGCCGAGGGATAAGGAGGGGTATGAATAAGGAAGCCAGAGGGGTGCGGAAGAGAGGTGGAGAATGATTGGCGTGGATGGGAAGACGACGGTAATTGTGGTTTTAAAGGAGTGTGGATAACCTAGGTCCTAGGGTACCCCAGCCGTTGTCAATGTTCCAGGTCTTCTGGCTGTATTGAAGCTCAGTTCGACAACATGCGAGTGACTTAGGTATTGACGCCCACTGATTGCGAGCAGGAGGTCCTCATCGTCTAAATCGTCCAACCGTCTCGTACTAAGACTTAGAGTAGCCGTTCAAAGCAAGGCTCCCTGTTGGAGTCCGATGATCAGATGGATAGACTGATGAAAACGACGGGCTGATAGATAAGGGACTTGATGGGAATGGAGACGAGGAGTTAGCGGACGCTGCAGTTTGTAGAGCATCATATCATTAGGCAAAAAATATATGAGAATTAGGTGGTAATCCCCTGACATAACCATACCCTCACCCCCACTACGCCTCCTCCATGTGTGCAAAAGCAATTTCTCCAAGTACGCGGCACGCACAGTACTTCGCCCAAATTGCGATTGGTGTGAGGCCACCGACTGGGCTTCATGACATGCCCGTTGCGATCGTTCATCTGGAACTTTTACATTAAACAGTGTATCCTTGGGCGTACTTGTCACCTAGCTTAGCGGCCAAATGTGCACCTGTTGGCGGCGCCCTCAAGTTAAAGTGTGACATTTATGTGACACGCGTTATACCACTTCTTCCTTCTTTACCACTGTCACTGCCAACAACTCTTTGCTGTTATTATGGCTGTGTCATCTGGTTTCTTTCATGGTTCCCATCATTTTAGCATCTCTGGAGGCACATTTACAGAGATCCATAATGTAAAACAAAGTATTAGTATATCTAAAACTTGCTGATATCTCTTAGGCTCCTAACACATCTGGGGATCAAATACCACTTCTTCCTCCTTTGAAGCACTCTAGTGCTTTATTTACAGGTTGTTATGGTTATATCCAGAAGCTCAAGGAACATTTTCAACCTGGTTCATCTACAATGAGGAAATCATTTTTACTGTATGGTATGGGAGGCATTGGAAAGACTCAAATCTGCCTTAGATTTATTGAAGAGGCTGAGAATTGGTAGATATGATTTTACTGTGTGCTAGGTTTCTGAAATTCATATTTATCTAGGTTCTCTGATATTTTTGGATTGATTCTTCTTCAGAGAGCACTATTGCCCTAAGGTTTCAGCAGATTGCAAAGGCCAGGGGTTTAGATTCACTGTCAGCTGAATCTGCTCTTCATTGGGTCTCTAGCTTGAAATCCAACTGGCTCATTATTTTTGACAATGCTGATGGTAATCATGATTATGTGGAGAAGTTTATTCCATCTGGGAACAATGGTATCTTAATTACCAGCAGAAATCCAAAGATGGGGGGATTGACTTCATTTGAAAATTCACTTGAAGTTGGTCAGATGACTGAGGATGAGGCTGTTTCTTTTCTCATGAAATGTGGAAATCTTTCATCTACCTTCAGAGAGGGTGCCAAAAGGATTGTGACTGTATTAGGCTATATCCCTCTAGCTATTGATCAAGCTGGGGCATACATACAGGAGTGCAATTGTGACCCTAAAAGCTATCTGGAATTGTATGCCAATCATCAAGTTCAATTAATGTCAGATACAGATTTCTGAGGTGCATCTGATTACAGATATTCTGTTTTTGGAACCTGGGAACTATCTATGGAGAAAATTAAGGAAAGGGTGGCAAATGGAGGTAAACATGCTGCAATGGCACAGAATGCAATATTTCTTCTTTGCATATTTGGATTTTTACATCATGAAAATATCTCTGAAGAAATATTTAAGAATGCTGCTGAAGGCTTCATGAAAAGGGACATTGCTAAGGAGGAAAAGATAGGCTTACCCATCATTGCTACATTTCTTGACATCAGAATGCTTCATGTGAATGGAGAAGGAAAGTGGGATAGACTCCAATTTCATGCAGGAGTGCAAGTATTGCTGTCATTCTCATTGATCAAAAGTGGTCAAAACCTGTACTCAGTCCATCCCTTGGTACATGAATAGAGTAGGAAAAGACTGGAAAATGTTGACAAAGCTACATATTTCACTCAAGCCAGAGCCCTTTTGTCATGTTCAATTGACTTGGACAATGACCTAAGAAGTCATTTCTTTGCCAATTTGTTACAACATGTGAAAAGATGTCATTCACATGCTTCCCAAATGGATTTTGAGGATAAATATTATGATGATGAATCTCAGAGACTTTCAGCTTTGTTTTCTGATGTTGGAGACTGGATTGAGGCATTGAGGGTGAAAGAGCAAATAGTACAGAAAA
>QFEO01004721.1:0-10386 GCA_003316615.1 Amanita pseudoporphyria
CTCGAAAAAGTTGCGCTATGTCACGAACCTGAAAGGAAATGATGGACTTTGTCCATTGCGGTTCTGATTGGTCCAGGAGAGATCTAGTCTTCCCTGAATCAGACAGCGAAGTGCATGCAAGAAACGTACTGTTATAGGGAGCCTTGGTATGCTCGTTCCTACAGTTGTCCCCAAATTTGCAAGTTCCCCGCAGATAATATGAGCATACGGTCATGATGGTTTGAGGCCTGATGACGTAATCAGGCAGGCCCTGGCTCTCGCGATGAAGACCGAGTCAGAGACAAACGGCCCAGCGACGCCCGCACCAGCTGCAGTGACCTCGACAGCCAGCAGCACTGCGACGCCCCCAGCATCGACAGGCACACCAACTTCCACCTACACGACCACCCAATGGACGAATGCCCGTGCGCTCCTTCTTGCTTAGCTTGCTGTTCAAATAACTGCATGTCTTGTAGAAATCCCCATTGACCCTGCGCTGCAACAGCAATCTCAGCATCCAACGTAAGTTCTCGTCCACCTCTCGTATTCCTTCGCCTTACGCTTCACAGAACTCCCTATCAACATTATCAAGGTTATACCTCTCACTACCCTCAAGCCGCCTATCCGGCGCATTATCAAGCTTATGCCCCTCCCGTAACCGCCCAACAAAGTAACCAACGCCAGGCAGCCTCAACGACGGCCGGAAATACTGCACCATCTGCAGGTGCCAACAACGTTGATACGTCTGACATCACAAATCTGAGTGATGCTCTTGGAAGCGCCGGCGTTGATCTTCGTGTACGCAACATAAACCATCTATAGTTAACTGCTGTGAATAGCTTTTTCCCTATAGGCTGAGGAGGAAAGCCTCCAGCGAAATCATGACCAACACCAACCCTTCCGTGTTTACGACGATCGGAGCAAGAAACAACCGCCTACTCCCTCCTTCGACGCTCGCTTCCTAGGACAAACCATGCGCACTATAGGCACGTCACATAAAGTCTCCCGCATCCCTGATGACTCTATCAATTACCTCGCCCTCGCGCTCCGCGCACGACTGCAAGACCTAGTTACAGCCATGATCACCGCAGCCCAACATCGCACCTCGACTCAATTTGACCGGCCTGCTTCTCTCTACTCCGACAATCAACCCATGTGGTCCATTGTCGTCAGATCAGACGTTGCAAAGCAGCTCGCGGCAATCGAAAGGGCAGAAAGGGAAGAAGAAACCCGGATAAGGCGGGAACGAAAAGAACGTGCAGACCTAGCAGCTGCACATGCGGCCGCCCTCGCTGCCCAAGCGAACGCGGCAGGCGCACAGCTAGGGGCCGGAATAGAGGATGAGGAAGGTGGGACGAAGAAGAAACGGAAGAAAGAAGGACCGGGTGTGACTGCCCGGAACATGTCAGAGGACGTAAGGAAGAAAATGTCAAATGCGGTGGCTACCCAGGCTGCTGGGCTAGGAGGACGATACGCATGGATGAACGCCGCAAATCTGAACACACCCATCCCGCCAAAACCAAAGCAGGCTGCAAGTTCAGCGACAAGCACTACAGCGGGCGCAACAATGGCTACCGCTACTGCGACGACAACAACAACCTCATCTGCGACGCTTAATAGCTCGTGGGCAACGCCATATATACCCACAAAACCAAAAACTGCACCACCTCCTCAAGAGGAGGACACGCGATTGGCGATCACCATGCGTGACGCTATGTTTGTGATTGAGAAGGAGCGCGGTCATGGCGGCGGTAGGGGCGCTGCTCGAGGTTGGGTTTAATTAGCATTACATCTATTAAGTAACGTCTTTACTCTGTACTGTAGTTGCAAACCTTTTTTGCTCTCATTATATTTTTGATAACATTCTTCATTTAAGTAATGGACTATAGACATAAGTTATGCTTGAAGCTTGATTCGTGTATGATCACGCTGTTGATTTTCCCGTTGCACCTTTCTGAACATAACGATTTATCATATCCATCAGGTTCCCGACTTCCCGATCATCAGGCAACCATTCTCCATTGTTGACACAGAGGATCTTCATGCGTTCGTGGTATTCCAAGTCCGGAAGTAGCTTGGGTGTGATAAGAAAGTATTGAGCCGCGTCGGCCTTGCAAGTCACTTCGACCATTGAGTTATGCACCATACGTTCAGCACGGCTATCCATTCCCTACGAAACTAACCATCAGCCTTCGACGCTCGATGCTAGATGTATGCTGCGCACCTGATTGATCTCATCCACGAGCGAGAATGGCGCCCTAGCTTCTTCCGTCAAACTCATGAGATATAATATCGTCGTCAACGACCGTTCTCCTCCAGATTGCCTTTGGCCTGTTAGCAATTGAAGTTTCTCACTGTCGCGGAACTTGACGAGAATGTCAATCGCCCAATTATCGTAATCTTCATGCTGCGATATACGAATTTCTCCCGCGCATCCAATCCCTATTATAAAGTATGTTCACGTTAATACCTACTCTGGTTTAATATGACAAATCCAGACTCACGGTCAAAAGCTCCCGAGAACTTCTCTCCAATACTGCCCACAAGCTTCTCAAGAGCAGGTTGCCAGTTGTCCCTGGCATTCTTAATACTCTTCTCGAACCGCGTTGCCCTCTTGTTCTTTTCTTCGATACTCCTTTCTAGATTCCCGATCTGAGACAGTAGGTTATCAATAGTCATGTACGACGAGCGCTTCGGCTTACCTCTTCTTTACGTCGCTCATACTGCTCAACGACATGGGGATCAGTCGCCAGATTGAGTTCGAGGTTCGCTTTCTGAGTCTCGCATGCAGTCTCCAATTCCTCCAATGAACGAACATCGACTCCCTCGGCAGACGGAGCCGCCCGTCCCCTTTGCTCAGCAGCATGACACGATTTATCGTACTCCATCCGCTTCCTCTCAATCTCGTCATACTCTAGTCGGAGATCAGGATCCATCCCGGCAACGACTGCACGGCTTTGGTCAAGTAATTTTTTCGATTCCTGCTTTATTCGTTTGTACAGGGCATCCACTGTTACAATTATAAGACGGTAGTCCTCCTCCTATGATTTGCGTACCTCTCTGGAAATCGAGCAATGCCTGCTGATATTTCTCATCTTTCTTTTCCCATTCTGCTTTAAGGGCTGTTTTATTGGCATTGAGCTGTAGGGATTCGAGCCCAAGCCTACAGCATTCGGCTTGTTCATTCACAACAGCCTTAACAAGATCCTTTATACGATCAGCCGAGCGACATAACCTAAATATATCGAGGCACTTACCAAATACTCCTTGATAATCTTGACGCGCTTGCGTGATAAGGAGTACAAATTCTTTCGTACTTCAGCTAGTTGTTCGTTCAAAGGCGGCCTATTGATAAGCTTGTTTAATGTCCTCTCGTTAAGATCTGTCATATAAAACTTTAAGATCTAATTGAAACATTAATAGATTTAATTCACCTAGCTTGCCCTTCAGTCTTGCTTGACGCGATTGAACTTCCTGGATCGCAGCTTTGCGTTTCCTGATGTCAGCCTAGAGTACAACGAATCAAATCGCGTTCTAAACAATGTTTACGATTATCACTTACAAGTCTATCCTCAATCGACTTGTTCTCTTGTTTCACAGTATTCAGGTCAACGTCAAGCCCGGCACGTTCCTCGTCCAAAATTGCAAGCTCCTGACGGGCACTTGCAATCGTCTCATCATAACGTCGCTTCACTTCCGGATCAACTATATTCAAACACATTAGCAGCGGTTACAAAGAAAAGAAATTGCTGTCATCTCCTTACTCATTGCGATGCGTAAAGTACGCGCTGGACGGATTTCCCTAGTCATGTTTGCTACGGCGCGCTTTCCATATCGTGAACGAGTGACAATGTTATGCGTTGTCCCATTGAAGAAGTTTGCACCACCCCCTGCGCCGTTTGGACCATCGCGGGTGACAAGGCGCATGACCTTGTTGACGTCAACATTTGACCTTAGAGAAATAGCCTTATCATCTTCAACACACCATTCAAAATATACTATAACGACTCACCGTTCGATGCAAGTTAACCTCCCTTTTCAAGAACCAATGTAATTCTTTGGGACAATCGACATAGTCAAGAGCGTATCCATCAAACCCTTCTGAGCGAAGCTAACCGAGAGGTCAGTCAGGATTCAAAGCGTGAGGTGTGAATAACGAACCTCCTCTTCGGTCATCGGTGGCGGTGGTAACTGATCTTCGCGTTGTGGACGGAACCAAGTCGTTACGCGAACTTTACGCCCGAACTCCTGACCTTGACTATCGTTAATGAGCTTATTGAACAAATCCAGGTCTTCTTGACATTGGGCCACAAACGTCTACAAGAAATATTAGCCATTAAGCTATTCCTCATAGGAACCAACCCACTCGAAGTTGCGTAGAATTAAAACACGCTTCAACTGTGTCCACGAAGCTCTTGTTCGGGATATTGACAAGGATCGCGGACGGTTCAAGAATTGGCATCTTGAACTGATGTTGATTCTTCCTCAGCCAAAGGATAACGGCGTGGGTGTCTTTGTCCCAATTATGCATATTCTGCAACTTGCGTTCCAGTATATCATCTAGCTTCTTCAACCTGGCACAGTTTGTACATGAGCAAAGCACGGAAGAAAGCAGGCAGGAAACCCACTCAGCCTGCGCAACCTCCTCTTCAGCTTGCTTCCGTGAGCGCGTGTCGACATTCCTTCTGATATCAGTTTCAATTTTTTCTCTACGCGCCACGACATCTGCACGTTCCTGATTGACATTCCTCTGCATGCAACATTGCATGAGTCCGACCCATCGGAAACGGGAGACAAAAAACACGACTTATACGTACTCTTTCCTTGTCAAGATCATTGGGATCCTCCGTCTTCACCGGGGTAGCAAGGTCATTTCTTATTTGGTCAATCTCTTTCTCCAGATCCCTGATCCGACGTTGACGGTCATTCTCGTCCTTTTTGAGCTGGTCAATTTTGTTCGCCAGATCGTCGGCCTCGCTATCCTATAAGACAGGATTAGAACCGCAGTTTCATAACTACATTCAGGGAATCGTACCAGTTTCTCGCATTTCTGCCACTGGTTGACCATGCGCCCGAACTTTTCCCTAGTGCTTCTCTTCATATTCTCTCGATCCCTTTCTCGTTGCTTAGAATTCTCTTCAAGTTTGCTATGACATGGGTCAGACTGACATAACGTTACTTAAGAAACAGAATAACTTTAATAGGTCAATAACAGGTTGATTTCTCTCTTTGAGTCTAGCCACTCTCGTGTGCAAAAGTCGTTGCTGAGCTTTGGTTTCCATGAATTTCCTCCGCTTCATACGATACCGCTCAACGGGAATTAGGACATTCAAGAGCGCGATCTGAAAATATATGTGATAAATGCGATGACAAGATCGAGTGACTTACGTCGTGTTCAATCTGCTTCCGTTCCCTGAAGCGTTGTACATCACGTTCGATAACTGCATTACGTTCCTTCAATAGGCGCATGTGATCTTGTTCTTCATTTATTTTCTTATGATTCAATGGTATTAGCGACCACGCCTACAACTCCGAAAGTGCAACTCACATCCTGAACAACTTTCAAATCCCTTCCTGCACTAATAAGAGTATCGTGCCACGTTGTGAGGCGTTGGTCGCCAGCAGCGCGTTGAGTTTCGCGTAAAAGTTGTTGAGGTGTCATTGCGGCGAATTCCGATACTTTGTCTTGCGGAAGGAACGAACAGAGGTTTGATACTTGAACATTTAGTTCTTGAACCTTAGTCGTTACCTCTTTAGCTGTGACGCTCTTCCCATTGAGTGTAAACGTAGAACTCCTGGATTTGGCATTGAGATGACGTCGGATAACATAGTTCCCTTTGTGATTGGGGCCTTTAAGCTCAATTTCGATATACCCAGATTCCGTCCCGAGCTTTACAAAAGAATTTAGTTCGTTGGCGCGTCCGAGAATCTACATATCACGTAAGTGCTTGTTGCATATAGGAACGAGACAGGCGTACACTAGGTGGAAAATTTAAACCAAGAGCGATTGCACATGCAATACTACTTTTCCCTGTTCCGTTTGGTCCGAGTATCATATTGAGGTATGGTCCACAATGGAACTGGACGAAGTCATATGTGACAAAATTCTTTAACCGTATGCGCACGATAGAGCCTGGAATGTATCTAAGTCCAAACCGTTAATATATCGTTACCTTGCTTTGGCATTGAAGAGTAAATACCCATCTGCATCGCGAGGCAAAGTCTCGATGCGCAAATGGGGAGTGTCTTGTTCCTGAACACTTGAAGCGCGAGAAGTGCCTTGACCGTTGACTCTCTGACGTTTCGTGCCATGTACGTTCTCTTCCTCATCTCCATCCTGTTCCTGTATCTCTTCGTCGTACATGTCCTGATTCAAACCATCAGGATGAGTTGGTCTAGGAGCCTCCCCATCTTCATCAGCATCAGAATCGGGGTAGACTGCGCGCTGTTTTCCTTTAGACTTTGTTGATACCTTTTCTTGCTTGACCGGAGCGCCGACCTTGTTGGACCTCTTTCCTTTTCTAACGACGGTCATGATGGTGAGCGCGTCGTATTAAATTGGGTGTCGCGTCCGGTATCGCGGTATAAACAAGCACAAATATCAACCGGGACATCTACTAATACAATTTAAGATATGGTACTACTGGTACGGATTGCCTGCAACCGGTCGAACGTGCGGTTAGCAAGAATACGTTCCAATTTCAAGATTAGGATCCCCGCGATCATTCATTCATTCAGCTTAAATCCGCAAACTGCGCGTTTCGGGCCTTGGGCGATGCTGCGCAAACTTTGTCCATTCATCTAAGGGATTGATTCAGTCATAAAGTCTGACCATACTATTCCTAACCTCACCAAGGTTCGAAGTTCAGAATGGGAGTAAGCTTTTCGCATTGCGAACTCAAGATAGGGCTTCCGTTAGAACAGCTTCTTGTCGCAAGAGATCATGCTCATGACGTCCAAACATACTCCTCGTCAATGAATTTGCCATAGACGGGGGGAAATGATGCGCATATAGTCGGCTCCAAACCTACCCCACAATTGTCATAACAAAGTGATGGAATAACGTGAAAACTCGTACTCAGTTCCAGTTCCGAAAGGAGTGACGGTGACGCCTCCGGTGAGGGATCAACCAACCTCTCATTCGCGTCCTCCAGCTCCACAATAGATGATTCATAAATCCCAAGGCCAACGGTATCATGGTCGCCCTCCTTGTGCGCGGCTTCTCCGTTTTGTATGACCACTGTCTCCTCTGTAGGTGTCCGGTATGCCCCTTGTAACTGCTCTCCAATCCAGCATAAGATTTCTGCAACATATAACACGTCGTCCCATTCTCCTTTGGCAAGGCTTCTTGGATCCACATCGCTCAAACCCACATCCATACCCAAAACGTCATGCTCCAGCACACCTAAGAAGATCTTCATATTCTGGACTTTATTCATGCTTTCTGCGACCTCGGGTTTCTGCCAAGGCGTCATGGCCACCGCATATTCGTCGAGAGGAATACGAGCGCCAAGCAGCGATTCTAAAATGGCCATGAGAAGCGAGGGTGTCAAGTCCGTTGGAGACTCGATAGGCATTGAGAGGTTTATGTCGAGGATGCGGAGGAGGTCATTGAGCTGTTGAACGACGAGCCAAATGTGCTCCGCATCCTCGTCGGTGTCGTCCATATCTCGCAGTCCTTACACCTAGCAACTACCCAGATATGGAAGAAATATATATTGACCTGCCCTGAATAGAAAGCCTAACAATGGTTGCCAAGTACGTCTTGAACAAGCTTTGCTTATGGCCTTCACATCCACCCGTGAGCGACCACGATTGATCAAACCAAGCGGGGGACAGTTGGGTAACTTAGCCCACCCCATTGCGAACCAGAAAAGATCACTAAAAGCTGCCACGCTTTCGTTGTCATTGTACACACCACCGCCTCGCTATGGCATCCATTTACTATGGCGAGGCGCAATTCATTCCGGGAAGAACCGTCTTTCTTCTCTACGACTTGAACTCCAGCTGTATGTATAGGCCAAGATGCCTCCGCTCCTTTAACCATTGCAGAATTTAATGACAAAACTAGCAATCCATCTTAAACCCCCCTGAGTAGGTCCTAGTTTAACGTGACATCCCGTCGCCCTGCGTCCTCATCCTACATCCTGACCGGCAACTATCAAATCCTCTAGTGTGTAAATCGTATAAGTAAGTTCTAACTCCTATACCTGACGGCAGATTTTTCGTGTGATGAATATTTACCTTCTTAACACACCCAGCAGCAGCGCTGCGTATCTTTTATCAGGGGCAGCACCATACCCCACACAACCTCTGGATCATTCAACTAAATTACTTTCTTCGGGTTTAAGCGTGCTCCTTTGCTCATCGAACCAAAAGGTAATCCCCAGCGTGATGAAGTTGACTGATGGAGTGAAGGCCATGAGATTGATATTGACGAACCTGACCCGTATGCCCTTGGTGCATAGGAACGTCGCCAACCAGACGGGAAATTGTTACAACAGGTATCATAGGGCACAATGTAACACTCATGTCTCATGTGAGTGCTTTGTCGCTAAGTCGATTGCATAGCCGTCATAGGCAACCCAGGCCCGTACGAATGTTTTGTCCTGCATCATAGCCTCTCTCTCCCCGGCACATTCCCTTAAGAGAACCCTTAAGGGCAGTGCCCGATTATTCTGAGCGATTTTTCACCTTTCCAGTAAGAGATCAACATTAATGTATCATTTGTTTGACCTGTGTTTAATTTGTGCCACCTCAAGCTCGTAACCCCGAGTGTGTTTATCGAATAGATAACCATATCATCGTAAGGGTCTCCCCGTACCACTGATCTGGGTTTAATTTCTGGCTTCCCAAATGCGTAGCCCGAGATGCCCAGGGTGCTCCCTTGCTGCTTTTTAAAAAAAAAGGAATAGGTACATAGCAGTAGATAATGTGGCTACATAGAAAAAGGACCGACGTAAGCACAAAGGCCCATTGAAGTCGAAAAAAACTAGGGCGTAGTAGGAAGCCGATGCGAGCGATAACCGCCCCAGACCCCAGAGCAACATTTGATAAATGTGAATGTGCGAAGGGGGGCGCGACCGACGAGGCCGTAACAAATATAATTCAGGTAGAGGAGTTCATGTCAATACGTTTACAGCATAGAATGGCGCGTGTACAGCCTTTTGCTGATAAAACTCTGGGTAGTTAATAGAAAAGGATGACCCAATTCTTCAACGCTGACGCGCCCATCAATTGATGTCATTTGCCCAAAAGTTTACAGCAGCTGTACTTACGTGTGTGCTTCATCCATGGGACATTCAAATTTCGCATTCCGACCTGCGACAGGCGGGACTGTGGCGAAGGAATATTGAAACTCCGACAGATGATCTAATCTAGAAAATGTGGCGCGCAGGTCGGCATCGATAGCTGAGCAGCTCTCTCTTTGCAACCAACCATCATGCCACCCTCTGCCTCAAAACAAAAGCGTCTCGCAGAGAAGGCTGCAAAGAAGAGCGTAGGGACTGCGTCAACCACCGCTTCCACCGCCACGGACTCTGCGAACGGTAGTGCGATCAATACACCACTTACTAGTGTCAGCGCTTCAAATAGCAATGACGATTTGTCCGCTATGGCCAAGCTAAACATCGCCACGGATAGGTAAACCGCTCGTCTTCCTAGTGTTAAAAAAAACTACGACCCTGAATATGATGGTATCAGGAGCGCGACTGGTGTGCTCGTATCGGACCCAAAAGGCCGGGACATCAAAATCGATTCATACACTCTATCTTTCCACGGCCGTCTCTTGATCGAAGGAGCTGAGATTGCGCTGAACTATGGTCAGCGGTATGGTCTTCTCGGCGAAAACGGTTCAGGAAAGGTGTGTCCTTTTTTTTTTCCTTTCAATTTCGTCAACGAACTTACATTCCGGCCAGTCCACACTCCTGCAATCCATCGCGGAACGGGATATTGAAATTCCACCTCACATCGATCTCTACCTCGTCCGAGGTGAGGCAGAGCCGTCAGAAGTCAACGCAGTCGACTTCATCGTCAAGTCGGCTAAGGAGAAAGTCGCTAAATTAGAGGCCTACATTGAGGAGCTCTCTACGGCGGATGAAGTCGATGACGTTGCGCTAGAAGCCGCATATGAAGAACTAGAAGAACTTGACCCAAGTACCTTCGAGGCGAAGGCCTCTAGTATTTTACATGGTCTCGGGTTCTTGCCACAGATGATGAAGAAACCCACCAAGGACATGAGTGGTGGTTGGCGTATGAGGGTAGCACTGGCGCGAGCACTCTTCATCAAACCGCACTTGCTACTTCTGGATGAACCTACCAACCACTTAGATCTTGGCGCCGTGGTATGGCTAGAAGCCTACCTTTCGACGTATAACCACATCCTGGTTATCACGTCCCACTCGCAAG
>QFEO01004736.1:0-12047 GCA_003316615.1 Amanita pseudoporphyria
GAGCCGCGTGTACGAACTATGGGCACAGCACATCCAGCCGCACAACTTTACGTACCCGCCCAAATCACAATCCCAACTATTTGCCGCATGGCTTAAAGGACTCAGGTCTACTATGTGTAGGGCCGGCCTTGGACACGGCTATCAAAACGAGAATATTGACCCTGTTCCTTGTTTCAAGTTGGTACAGTTGACTTTTTCATAATGCATAGCCTTGGGACCAGCCTAAACCCATGCAACAAGAGATATATGCAACACGGAAATATGTCACACAATGTGACTATTGTGACCCCCCTACAGAGTATGACATGAATTCAGTGCATCGACTGCATTTCGACTGCTCTAGCTTACTATAAAATAACTATTTAATGATGATTGAGTACTGTTGAGAGGGTCTTCACACTGTAACTGTGCTCTGTACATGCACAAATGATGAAGTGAAGAGCCAAGGTCCCCACTTGAGGGTATGGGCCGCCAAGCGGCAAATCCAAGGCAAAATCATGTAAGGTGACCAATGCTCGTCAACTATGAGCCAGATGAACCAGGCTTTTAAGTACACCGATAATCCGAGGGGGTGGTATCTATGGGTATGTATATAAACGACAGCTAAAAGTCGCCGTCAAGGTATAAAGTTATCTGAATTGTGAGTACGGTATCACCAAACGAACGAGCGAGCAAATAAGAGCGTGTGTTTAGGAGTTGGTGTAAGTCCAGAAGTAGTCTATCCGTCCAAGCCAGTATCATCAAAGAAAAATTAGAGAAACAGAGAGAACCCAAATTGTGCGTTACGATCTAGCTTGGCCTTGACCTCGAGCAAAAGCTGGCGGAAGTTGCGGCACAGATGGAATATCATCTCGCCTTGGAAGTACGAGTACCCAAGATCGTTGAGAGGCAGGGGCAGAGTCTTGCGAATAATACGAGATCGACTCGACTAAATTTGCTCCGAATGGATCAGGGTATGGATATGGGCTTGACGGGTCCGGATTTGGATTCGGGGCTGTTCTTGGTGCGCTAATTGAAGATAGGTGAGCGGATGACGATGACGACGAAAGGCGAGGATGATGACGGTCTGCTAGTAGTGGTATCTGCCTTGGTCGTATCGTTGAAGGTGGACGTGGCTGTGGCGGTAGTGGTAGGAGTGGACAGGAGATCGGCACTGGAAATCATTCCTTGGTACAGTGGTCCATGACGATGACCGCCCGCCTGGACCTCATCAAAATCCTCGTCCTCTAACAACAGCAACCGCCTCGTCTCCCTCCCTCCACTCTCTCCACTATCCCCCTTCTCCATAACCCCACCAATATCATCACTTCACCACCACCCTTGCTAATACCCATCCCACCCAATCCCCACTTCCTCTTCTCCCTCTCAACTGCCTCCCTTTCCTTCCTCAACAACCCGGGCATTCTCCGTCTATACATCCACAACGACCACAACCCCGCTGAAAACACCAACACCGCCGTGGCAGTCAAACCCGCGATCAATCCAATCCTTCCCTAAGACATTAGACGCGTCGCAGAAGGGGAGTATAACGTTGTTGGGATGGAGGTGAAGGTGATGAGTTGGCTGTTGGAGAGCATGCTGGTGAAGGAGATGAGGGTGGTGGATGTGGCGTAGGGTGTCCATCCGGGTGGAATGGTGTTGAGGTAGAGTTGGCGGGGGAGGTGGATGTGACGCCAGGGGTATTGGAAGCGGATGTAATATATGCGTCAGGTCCGGATGATGCGGATAAACACTAGGACGAATTGGCCCAAGCCTCCGGATCGTATCCGCTCATCCTCGCTCCCTCCATCCACACCAAACCCAAAAGCACCTTGGGCGTTTTCCGCTGCTCAGGTGTCTTCACCAAATACGCATCGGCAAACTCGTTCGCCTCCTTCACACACGTGTACCGAACCGCGTCTTTCAATCCCAGCCGTGGAGCGGGCTCGTCCACAGTTTGGTGCATCAGCTCAAGGATGCTCATCGTCATTCCTTCTCCGTGAAGGCTGACGCCCGTGCTGCGCCATTTGCGATGGCGTTTGGTAGACTTGACCTGGATCGGGGCCCGGAGTAGGTATGGATATCCGCGGGGCAGAGGGTATTGTCCGTGGGATGGGGTGGGATGGGGGATGTGAACGATATATCCCAGCGAGTGGGCTCTCGGTCGTCTGGGATAGGTGAGAGGCCTCTTCCATCGGTGTGTTCCCCAACGTCGCCCTCATCGTCATCGTCGTAGTTGGAACCTGAAAATGGAAACCGCCTATGGGCCGGTTCGATCAGAGTGATGCCTAGGGACCATACGTCTGATTTGACAGAATATTCGGCACTTAATATTCGTTCTGGCTGTAGTTGCTTAAGCCGAGAAGAGAAAGAATGGGGAAACCAAGGACTTACGCTCACGTAGATTGACTTGCTCACGAATGTATGCGCGATCGAATTGATGAGTTCGCCCGAAACCCCAAAATTTCGCCCTGAGAGTTGCACAGAATATTCGAGGCTTTAATATCTGTCTATCGTCGTCAATGGCGCCTTCGAGCAACAGAATAGTATATCCTCTACTCACCTGCCTTCCATAAAATTCCCTAATTCGTTCCTGGGCTGACTCTTTCGATTGCCGGTGCTATCCCCTTTTGCAGTTGCCTGGTCCCTTGTCGGGTTCTCTACTTCACGCCTTGGTTCGTTATCAGGTTGACCATCCGGTGTCTCCACTTGAGGACGCTTCATGTCAAACTTGCTCCGAGACACGTCGATTGGAAACCTGATATTCAATGAACACATGCGCCAGCGTCGTAGCCTTTAGTTCCGTCACCGTCAATCACTGGGCGACTCGATTTGCAGCTTGTATTGCAAACCGAAGTGTTTGGACAAGGACGACGGCTTTCGCGATTCGCCCCCTTCGCCTCTATCCGAGAGCACCCGCGAACTCATTCCTGGAATATCTATTTCACCTTCTATGATCCAATCGAAGAGTTCTTCCTCCAGTTATTCTTGAAACCATCTCGTCTACGAGCCGGAAGCCACCCATGTATGCAAATACTGCATGCTTTTCTGTCCATCCGTAAGTTGGGTACTTTCCTAAAGAACATGAGTGCCAGCGCTTCTTTGGTGAAATTTCTAAAGCTTACGGAGCAATACTTGCAAACATACCTCACTCTGCTCCCAGTCCACACTTGCCACAATGAAAACGACCTCAGGCGTAAAGAACGCAATAGCCATCAAGGAAGTACGTCTAAGCCACCACTTAAAGTCATCAGGGACGTTCGGGTGTAACACCACAAGAAAATCGTTGTTACGCAGGTTTGGAGGATTGTGCGATAATGGTGAACATCTTGACAATCGATAGATGATATGATATATGATGTTGGCAGTATTGATGGAAAGGTTAAGTGCAGGCTGAATGATTAATGAGCATAGACGTCGACGATAGGTGCAAACTCAAAAATTACATGCTGAGCACACGTTGAGCATGCTAATAATACTTTTGAATTGCGGATCGTTCCAGACTTTGGGCGCGCATCAAGGCTTTCATGCCAGATTGCATGACCGTAGTGGGTGCTTGCTCGAGCTTAAGTCGGTGAATTTATTGCTAAATAGGATCACGTGCAATTTCTCACGAGATCAGTGATGCCATGTCATTACCAGTGTTGCTTGACAGTCGCTAGAAACCCGAATGTATGCGCCGGATATGTCAACCTTCAAACGCAGAGGACTGGATTGGCCCAGGGCGAACGTCGAGTATTTTGTAATTAGGTAGCTGGTTTAGCAAGACAACGAAAACGGGCAAAGCAATCTGCACATGAGTTCAGCTAAAATGCGGTATATATATTGTCCATGACGGAATTAGGAACGCCTTCTCCGGGAGTGCTCGGAGTGAGGTAAGCGCAATCACAAGCAAACATATGCGAGCAAAGACATATGCCACCGCTAGGCCAGCGCTGGCAAATGCAATCCATTTCGGTATCACGAGTTCTTCGTCAGCGGAATCTCCATAAAGCATATATATTGGGATATATATGAAGTACAAGCCGGTTGGGATGGCAACGACGATGATGGAGGAAATTCGCCAGAGAAGAGACTCGATGTGTGTGGGGAAAGACGAATTCCAGGCAAGGCAATGAATTGCACCAAACATCCCGACCACAATGGAGAGAAAACAGAAAAAAATTAGAGCTCCCCATGATCGATGTTCATCGATTGCATTAACGAACACGCCCATTCTTACTCGGATAGGCAGTCGCAACTTGATAACTTGCGATTCCTTGTCAGGCTGATCCTCTGGGCTACTAGCGTCGTCTACCTTCAAGGGTGCCTCAGTCGTTATCACGTTCTCTGTTCCTCGCTTTGATTCGCCATCAGGTGAACTATCAAGGTTATCTCCCTTCGAGGAAGCCTCATTCGTAGTTGTGTTCTTTTCCTCGACCTTTCTTCGATGCGCATCAATCGGAAACCTGATGTTCAGCGGCTTGTTCCACCAACACCAATATGTAAAGATGTTGACGAATACATGCGCCAACGTCGTGAGCTCCAGTCCTGTCACCGGTAATCGCTGAGCGACGCGATATGCAGCTTGTATTGCGAACCAGAGCGTTTGGAAGAGGACGATGGCTTTTGCGATTCCGTCTCCTTTGCTTCTGTCTGAAAGCTCCTGCGAACTTATTTCTGGGATATTGATTTCATCGTTAATAATTCGATCAAAGAACTCATTCTTGCTTAGTTGTTCCTTGGAGCCATCCTCATTTACGAGTCGGAAACCACCCATATATGCGAAAATGGCGTGCTGCTCTGTCCATCCACAAGTCGGGTACTTTCCTGGAGGACATAAACGTTAGATACTCTTTGACGAAATTTCTAAAGCTTACGGAGCAATCGTTGCAAACATTTCGTGCACTGCTCCCAGTCCTCGCTTGCCACTGCGAAAATAACCTCGGGTGCGAAGAGCGCAGTAGTCATCAAAATTATACGTTTACGCCACCATTTGTGATTGTCATAAGGGTCTTCTGGAATGTCTGGGTGCAGCACCACCCAAGTACACAAGAAAATTGTCGTTATACAGGTTTGTAGAATGTTTACTGTAGTGCGGTAGTGATGAACATCGTGACAATTGGGAGGTGATAAGGTGATATTAGTGGTATTGGTAGCAATGTTGATTGCAGGCAGGCCATGACCGAGCATGTCAGCAGTGAACGTGTTGAAAAGGTGAAAAGGAAGCTGACTACACGATAATAGTAAGTGAATTACGGAACATTCCGATTTATATATACTAACCCTGGGTGCTGTACCGTCACTTGATTGCTATCACTATAGGATTACGTACCATAGCCTTGACAGGAACCGCGACCTAACCTTATATCACTCAAGTGACTCAACTTGCGAGGCGCTCTCGCTACGGCGTGGTGCGCACAGAGGAGACGACAATTTTGGGGCATCATAGCATGGACAGCGGTTGGATAAACCCACCTTGGAAGCGTGTAGAGAAAGGGAGTAAAGCTGATAAAGCTCGCACAGGATCCTTTCATTTATTTATATTTATTGACACAGGACCGCAAACTGGAAGAATACGTCTACATGCGTGGCCCCGTGTCCAATCCCCAGAAAAAGAAAAGCCCTTCCGAAGACTAGCTATACAGCTAAGAAGGCGAAGACACTACCAAATCAGCCTACGTCGTCCTAGACACTCTAAAATCCCTTGGCGACCCCATCACCTGCAAATCCGACGAACGGCCGAAATCCATCGCAGCCCTACGTGAACCGATCGACGTCTACATGTCCTAAGCAACTTCTTCAGAAGGCAAGTACTTCCACATTGATGACAAAAGCAGAGTGTTGTTGAAAAAGTGGCTACAGTGCAGAAATGGCTCGAGGACTAGATCACGCGTCAGGTAGGGCGCCCAAAGAATGTTGATCCAGTCTTGACGACTGAGGAGATTATGAAGAAGAGGGGTAAGATTATTTTATTTTTCTACCTCGATCATGACGAAGCCAAAGCCGAAGCCGCCCGTGAGTGGGATGCAGACGCGGAGGTGTGATACTGAGGAAAAGAAGGGGGGCGAGCGGCAGCAGGTACAGGAGGAATAATGAGATGAATGTTAATTAGACGTTGATTATAGACGTAGAGTCGGGAATGTACAATACTGTACAAGTGTTGAGTTTCGGCGGCAATTCACGAGTCGTGGAAATGTGACGCTGACAGCTGCATCACTCATCAACACATCTTGACCTTTGACCACCATCATCGATCGTACTTGTTACAACATCCCCTGCATGTCTATGAATCCCATCGTGTATGTGCGTGATAGCACATTCAATGAGATTCATGGTGACTACTACTATGTATGTACATCCCACTCATTTTAACATTTTCAAGAAATTCATGGCTACATGAACTAGAAAAGCAATATAGTTGGTATGTGGTGCCATAAACCACCATATTGTACTAACCACATACAGTCCAAGCTGAAAGTGTTCTTGGTATGTACTCAATTTAGCTCAACCCTCAATGACAAACCTACTTATTATAACTCCAGAAAAATTCAGAAAGTGGTTGGATGCACCTAACCCATCAACCAACCATAACAATGCCAGATGGAAACATCATAAAAATACTGGAGAGTGGATACTTAATGATGAGAAGTATTTGGCTTGGAAGTGTGATCCTAACTCTTTAATGTGGATTAGTGGCATTTGTGAGAGACCCTTTCTGGTCAGATACTGTAGCATTTTTCTGATATATCTGACAGCTGGCTGTGGGAAAACTGTTATTTGGTATGGATTGTTGTTATGCTCTACTGAAAAAACTGAAAAAAAGAGCAGCTCCACCATTATTGAAGATATCAAGGCCACTATCAATCACCAGCCTGATGCAGGTTTGGCATACTTCTATTTTGATGTCAATGATAAAGCAAAACAGACTCTCCAACAACTGATTTCTTCCTTAGTCATTGCTCTTGCTGCTAGCTCTAGTAAATTTGTGCTCTTAGAACCTTTTTACAAGAGGTATTATAGGCCCACAGATTCAGAGCTCCTGGGTGTACTTTCTGAGCTTTTGGGATGCTTCAAACATGCCTACATTGTTATTGATGCTTTGGATGAATGTGTTGCCTATGACCAATTATTTGTCACTATCAAGACAATTCATGAATGGGAGATTTCTGGTTGTCATCTGCTAGTGACAAGCAGAAAAGAGCAAAGGATCCTTGAAACCATCCAGGAATGTGGTCCAATGGAAATATTTCTCTCTGCAGATCTTATCAAAAGTGACATTATATCCTATATTCACTTTGCAGTTGGAAATGAATATAAACTAAAGAGATGGCACCCTGATGTTCAAGAGGAAGTCAAGAAAGGACTTATTGGTGGTGCAAATGGAATGTATGTATCCTCCCAATAAATTATTGACAAAAGTTTACAAGGCATGTAGGTTTCGATGGGTAGTTTGCCAAATAGAAGAACTCAAGTTCTGCCCTAATGAGAAGGCTTTAATGGATGCTTTCAAATGCCTTCCAAGAACTTTGGAAGGCACATATGATCAAATCCTTAAAAGGATTGATCAAAGAATGGTGCCATATGCAAAGACACTTCTGCTTTGGTTGACTTTGGCAGTGCACCCTATGGACATTGAACAGCTGGCATTTGTCTTGACATTTGAACCAGATACTAAAACTTTCAATGATAACTTGACACTAGTGTATACAGAAGAAGTGCTTGAAATATGTTCAAGCTTGGTAACAAGGGGGGAGAACAACATTGTCATGCTAGCTCATGCATCAGTGAAGGAGTATTTTCTTAACAAGACAAGATCCTTTAAATCTGACCAAATCACCCTTTCTGACACTGAGGCTGGTCATTCTTTGATTACACATTGCTGTGTGAGCTATGTTTTACAAAACATGTATCCACTCATTGGAGGCTCAGTCTTTGTATCATACTCTATGAAGTTTTGGGCTGAACATTACAAGCTCAGTAACAATGAAACCAGTTTACATAATCTGGTGATGACATTGTTTCAATTTGAACAATTTTCAATGTGGAAGCATTTATTTTGTTTTTTTGCAAATGTTGATCATGAATACATACCCTCACCAGTCTCACTTGCTGCATATCTTGGCTTAGATCAAATATTGAAGGAACTGCTAACAGATGAGATGCAGCCCACAGACTATGTAGACATTTTAAATGCTGCAGCACTTAGTGGACAGGTCAGTTCTCTCAGGCCAATATTAGGCAATATAATAGATGCACAAGACATACAGAAATCTGGAAAATTTTTGAATGCTGTATCACATGGTGGAGATATAAGATTATTGAAATCTCTCCTCAAAGATGGAGCAGATGTGAATGCACAGGGTGAATATCTCAGCACTGCTTTGCAGGCTGCATCATCCAATGGAAACATAGAAGTTGTAAAGCTTCTCATTGAAAATGGAGCAGATGTGAGTGCTCAGGGTGGAGAATATGGCAATGCTTTACAGGCTGCATCATCCAATGGCAACATAGAAGTTGTCAAGTTTCTCATTGAAAATGGGGCAGATGTTAATGCCCAGGTTGGATCTCATGGAAATGCTCTGCAGTCTGCATCATCCAATGGCAACATAGATGTTGTCAAGCTTCTCCTTGAAAATGAAGCAGATGTGAATGCCAAGGGTGGAGAATATGGCAATGCTTTGCAGGCTGCATCATCCAATAGCAACATAGAAGTTGTCAAGCTTCTCATTGAAAATGGAGCAGATGTGAATGCCCAGGGTGGATCTTGTGGTAATGCTTTGCAGTCTGCATCATCCAATGGTAATATAGAAGTTGTCAAGCTTCTCATTAAAAATGGAGCTGATGTCAATGCTCAGGGTGGATCTTATGATAATGCTTTGCAGGCTGCATCATCCAATGGCAACATAGAAGTTGTCAAGCTTCTTATTGAAAATGGGGCAAATGTTAATGCCCAGGGTGGGTTTTATGGAAATGCTTTGCAGGTTGCATCATCCAAAGGCAACATAGATATTGTCAAGCTTCTCCTTAAAAATAAAGCAGATGTGAATGCTCAGGGTGGAAGACATGGCAATGCTTTGCAGGCTGCATCATGGAATGGAAAGATAAAAGTTGTTGAGCTTCTCCTTGAAAATGGAGCAGATGTTAATGCTCAGGGTGGAAGATATGGTAATGCTTTGCAGGCTGCATCATGGAATGGCAAGATAGAAGTTGTCAAGCTTCTCCTCAAAAATGGAGCAGATGTGAATATCCAGGGTGGAGAATATGAAAATGCTTTGCAGGTTGCATTATGGAATAACAAGATAGAAGTTGTCAAGCTTCTCCTTGAAAATGGAGCAGATGTTAATGCCAAGGGTGGATATTATGACAATGCTTTACAGGTTGCATCATGGAATGGCAAGATAGATGTTGTCAAGCTTCTCATTGAAAATGGAGCAGAGGTTAATGCCCAGGGTGGACATTATGGCAATGCTTTGCAGGTTGCATCATGGAATGGCAAGATAGAAGCTGTCAAACTTCTCATTGAAAATGGAGCAGATGTAAATGCTCAGGGTGGAAATTTTGGCAGTGCTTTGCAAGCTGCATCATACAGTGGCAAGATAGAAATTGTCAAGCTTCTCATTGAAAATGGAGCAGATGTAAATGCTCAGGGTGGAGAATATGGCAATGCTTTACAAGCTGCATCAAATAATGTCAACATGGAAATTATTAGGCTTCTCATTGAAAATGGAGCAGATGAGAATGCTCAGGGTGGAGAATATGGGAATGCTTTAAAAGCTGCATCAAATAATGCCAACATGGAAATTGTTAGGGTTCTTGAAAATGGTGTTGATACAAATGCACAGATGGTAAATACATCAGCTCAACAGAGCACATGGGAATGCTCAGAGGGGAAAATATGGGAATATTTTACAAGTTGCATCAAAAAATGCCAGTGTGGGAATTGTTAGACTTCTCCTGCAAAGACAGTAAACACATCAGTTCATTGAATGTTGCAAATAGGTTGTGAGAAAAATGTTGTGGCATTAAGTTGTCAGAATCCTTTTGAAGGGTACAATCTAGAGATTGAAGCTGAATCAGATGATGGATATGTATTGTTATCTTAATTTTGAATAGCTGTACAAATGTGTGCTTCTGCTTGCAATATAAAGTAGTAACTCTGTGATGTGGACAAGGTTGTTGACAGCTTGAGGGGAATTATCTATACTTGAAGTAACATATTCATGCTGCACATTGTTGCCTGAGTAACATTTTAAAGATAAAGATGAGTACCTATCCATAGCCCACCTTTGCACCAAACTCTCTGAAGTTTTGGGCAGACCATTACAAGCTCAGTAATAATGAAACTAGTTTGTATAATCTTGCAATATGAGCAAAATTTCAAAGTGGATGCACTTCCATCACACATTTGTGCAAGTGTTTTGGACCCAAGTCACCAGTCTCACCATTGAAACAGAGAGAGTGATGGTGCAGGGCTTAAGAAAGGAAGTAAACATACACCAGTAATGCATTCTGGAGCTAGGGCTCAATAATCATCAATGCATGCAAATACTGGATTGTTAGAAGTGTCCTAAAGACACCACTTTTATACTACTCAGATGGACAGACTGTCTGTACATTATTAAAGTCAGATGGTTAAACTGACAAGAAACTATATTTCACACTAAGTTTTACTTAATCTTTTACCAACACATTTGTATGATAGTGGGCAGGGACTGGTACATTAATCTGATGTGAAGGAACTTCAGCTGCAACATCAATATTGCAGCACAAACAGAACTTGTACTGGGAACTGAGTCTGTAGAAGTAGGGATACGCATGAAGATTGTACCATGTCAGTGGCACGATGGGCTTAAGTACTGCCCTGTGGTAGCAACCGTGGTACAGAGTGGGAAACATTAAAATGCATGCAGCATAACAGCCCCTGAAATAAATTTATCGTTGCATTTTGCGGACCCACTTTTACAGCAGTCACAAAATAATTCGCCGGGAACTTCTTTATCAGATGATGCTAAGGTAAAAAGTCTCACCATGTTTCACAATCAGATCCCATCATCATCCGCCTCGTATTTGGCAGGGGCTTTGGCAGTTTTTAAGCAATGCATGTGGATGCCGATTTGCGACTTTAAGTCGATGATTCCAGGCTTTCTCTTCGCCGCATCTTATTTCCTCCTACACGAACTAAACAATCATTTTCAAGAATGTCCGAGTGGCGTCATTATCTTCCAACCAAGCCCTTAACGCAAGCATGGCTGTGATACTTGTCTGTTGGGCATCGTAAACGATTGTATTGAAAATAGATTTGGATGTGACCATAAATACTCAGTATTCGATTTCATGATTATCTCTTTTCAGACACGGTAAGACATGGCACGCTCCTGTCTCATTGCTTCTGTGCCCACCAACGTATTCCCAGAACTCATCTGTAGCGGATCAATGCGGGGGGCGTAGAAATTGTATTCTGAGTTTCATGGGGGCTCAAAGTGGCGGGGCCGGTGGGCTCCCCTGCCGCTTCGAATAAGCAACGGATGACTCCAAAAACCATTTCCACACTAGCTAGCCAATTGGAACAACCCGAAGCTAGCATGTAAGCGCGGTCAAATGACAAATGATCGCGAGGACCCTCCTTCAAACCGCGGCGGCACACAGCCTAAAACCCCATACAGTCTATAAAAATATCCATTACACATCCTGCGCGCGTTTGAATGTATGGCAAAGGAATAGTTAGATTAGTCCTGACCTTTTCATATAATGCTGCGCGATGGAAACTTTAGAGAGAAAAGAAACATGCCGAATACTTGACCAAGCCTCGTCGGAAATAGAGCGTTTGATCTAAAATTGTTGCAGGAGACGCACCCTCAGGCTTCCCTCTCATGACTCAACCGAGCCTATAAGGGTGGAACCAGCTTGTCCGTGCCCAGGTAAAAAGTTGTCGGATTTGTGAGTATAGTATCACCAAACGAACGAACGAACGAGTAAGAGAGTGTGATTAGGAGTGCATGTAAGCCCAGAAGTAGTCCATCCGTCCAAGCCAGTGTCGTCAAAGAAAAACAGAGAGAGAGAGAGAGAGAGAGAGAGAGAGAGAGAAT
>QFEO01004741.1:0-12626 GCA_003316615.1 Amanita pseudoporphyria
GAAGAGTTCGAATAAATATTCTGCATCCAAAACACTCGCGGAGAAGAGTAAGTATTGTCGTTCGTTGTCTGGCGTTGAAGGTTTTAATATGATGTAGGTGCGTGGGCGTTTTGTCAGGAACATAAAAAAGATATTACTTGGGAATTGACGGTCATCATTCCTTCATACGTATGTTTTCACCTTGTCACGAAGTTGATCTTTTCTGTTCTTACGAAATTCGTGCATACTCAGGTTTACGGTGTAAGTACATCCCGATCGCCGAACCATCCATTGATATCCTAATCGCACGACTGACCATCTCCAATGCAACGTTTCTTTTGTATTTCTTAGCCTACTCTAATCCCAATCACATCCCCCTCTGAGCTTAACCTGTCTCTAAAAATGATCTACAACGCCATTGTAGATCCGATCGGATCGCCCGACCAGTTGGCCAATGACCGTTCCAGAGGGTGGGTCGACGTACGCGATGTGGTACTCGCTATAACCAAGTCGTTGCACGAACCTAAAGCGGGGAATGAGCGTATTATCGTTAATGCGGGTGAGTATTAGCTTTCATTCCGTGTCATGGGATGGATATTAAATGCTAATGATGGATGTGGTCAGGCTCTGCAGCGTGGCAAGACTGGCGTAAGTCCCCAAAAATGCTAGCTATCTCTACCTCGGTCTGATTTACTTTGCTGTCGCGCCTACTAGTCGACGTTGTCCATTCGCTCTCGCCGTTTCCAATACCATCACATGCACGCGGTACGGACAAGGCTCTGCTCGTCGGTAACCCAGGAGCGGGAAAAGGCATTGTGCCTATGGTCCAGTTTGATGCATCTAAGTCACGGGAGATTCTTCAGATGGAGTATCGAACAATGGAAGAAACCGTCAGGGATACATTGGCATACTTCGAGGGTCGGGGATGGTGACTCTGACCAACATGACAAGTGCTTTTGTGATACCAAAGAAAGTGTGTATGACCATCTTGTAACATAACATTCTATTATTGTTGCATGAGTGGGGATGAAGTGAACGTGCAGGTAACAATGATAATTAGAGCAAATTAAGTAGATCCCATAAAAGAAACTTTTCGGGCAGTATATGCATGCTTTTTAGGATAGACGCCATAACCGAGGGAAGAGCGTTCACTCTTGAATCTTGGCGAGTATATCGCTATCTCTAAAAATGGCGTATTCCTGAGCGCGCACAATAATCTTAGTCCACGGCTTCCATTAGCGATAATAAGGCCTTAAACACTCACATCATCTCCGAGCTTGATAGAATTCCCTCCCCAACCAGGGAGCAGTACCCTATCACCTGCCCTAACCTGCGTAGGCACAATATTACCGTCCTTTCCAGGTGCACCGGGGCCTACTGCAATAACGGTCGCTTCTGGGAGAGGGTTGCTGGTCGCCGACGAGGGGAGGAAGACACCTGATGCGGTTTTCTGGTGGTTGGAGTGTCAGTTGGCTGGAGGCGGACGCCGGGGAAAGACGGGGGATGTGGATGACTTACAACGTCGGGCTTGAAACGCTGGACCAGGACGCGGTCTAGGAGGGGAATGAGCGACTTGATGGATTTGAATGTTGCCTGGGCAGCCTGTATGGGTGTGGGTGGTGGGCATTAGAAAGATATCTAGCGGAGGTTTGCGTACCATTGAGGTAGTTGGGGGAGAGAAAAGTGCACGTCACGATAGCGTCACACCGTGCAACTAACAATAGCCACAAGCAATGAAAAGCCTGCAATTGCGACTCCGGAAAGCGATTCATACGGCGCATACTGTATTTTCCTTTGTCACACTTTGCCTATGGAAGACGGCTACCAATTGTCCGTCATTATTCATTCGTAGGTCGAAAGAATTTCAAAGATGAGTTCTAGTATGAACCACCCCCTGACACCTTTAGCGTGTTTGCAGTCAAGTTGAATTTTCCACACTTGAGTAGTCCGCCGCAATTGGCAGCGCTTTCGGGGAGAATGTCTACGTTGATGTTGCAAGACGTGCTGGAGATTGCAAGTCCTTAGGGGGATACGTGCAATTGTGCATATCATAGTTTTACCGGTCTTGGATCAGATGAGATAGACTCACACTGATGAACCTACGACCACTTCATGAAGGTTGTGGAGAACGTCAGGGTTTTTTCTGTCATTGAGGGTGTGGCTCTATTTTCTTGTGTGATTAATGACGCTAACACCTACGCTTTTGACATCCCATTGACAGGCGTGTAACGAAGCTTCGCACTTAATCCTCCATCCAGCCCTCCCGCATCTCTGTTGCCTTCTTATCATTGTCCGCACCGATATGATACATTACTTTTTGAGAGAACCCCATTTCGCGGGAGCTTCCCAAACGGTTTACACTCAAACTCCTGTGTCATTCTAGCTGGCCATTAGTATAAGGTGATCGTGCCGTTATATATATATATATTCGCTTCGTGAGAGCTTCCCTAATAATACTTATCAGAGGAATATATAACTCCTGAAGAACCTAATGGACTAAGAGTGCAGACAAGGCCTGAAATTGCAAACCACCTGACGAGACCCATTCATAATGACCATTAAAGGTGAGAAAACCTTGCGACTGCATTCACGATTTCTAGTGAGTTTAAGAAACCGCCAGGTTTGACCACGGAAACAAGTCATTGTATTGGCCAGTTGATAATTGCCGTATCCAAGAATGAACTTAATGGAGGTACGTTTATTTGGGAATATCTTTTTCCAAGCTAAAATATCTCCAAATGTTTCGTGTATCCCCGGATTTTCTCCACATGAACTAGTTTAGTTGGTAAGATCCAGGGATAACAAAGAAGTACGGCACTGCCGTATTCAATGTGCGGGCAGGGTTGGCTTATGTGGCGAGCATCTGAAGACAAAGCCATATCGTCAATATGACAAGAATATCACATCACCCACGTAATTGTTCCTCGAACACCGGAGTGCGTGGTGAGAGAGTTCCTGGCGCCACGCCACGAAAAGCAAGGTGAACATCAAAATTGCGTGACCTGACCCACGAAATGGGCTAACCTTGTACCGCAAGGCGTAATCACTGGCAGGTAGGATGTTTTGTAGTGAAACGAATTGAAGGAACAGTGATACCTGACCACTAGCTGATAACGGTAATATTGAAAACATGAAAGGTTAGATTAACGTGAAACGCCCAGCAAGCCAAGAGGGGCGGATTGAACGCCGAGGAGGGTCGGTAAGTTCGCAAATTTTGATCGCTGTGGCAAATATGAATGTTGTTCCATAATCCCGCTGGGTCGTGCGTGTGCGTCGCCTAATCACTCAGGTACTAAAAACCACTAGTTGAGACAGAATTTGACACTTTATTGTGTCATACGACGGTGATGTAAAAATTTGCCGTATCATTGCCTCCGACTCGGAATGTCAAGCGTTTGGCAATTTAAATTTCTCCTTTCGCTGCGTTTGCTAGTTCGCATAATATTTCTTTTCCTCCGACTCGGAATGTCAAGGGTTCAGCAATTTAAATTTCTCCTTTTGCTACGTTTGCTAGTTCGCATAATATTTCTTTTCCTCCGACTCGGAATGTCAAGTATTCAGCAATTTAAATTTCTCCTTTCGCTACGTTTGCCAGTTCGTATAATATTTTTTTGCCTTGGATTCATTTTTATCTATGTATATCCCATTTTTTCACTGCGTTATGAAGTCGATTACATGTCTATGTATTTTAATAATCTCAATACTAATTCTTATTCCGAAAAACAAAAGCAGTAATTATAAGGGTTTAATTAGTTCCGAGAGTTGCGTGTTATCCAGTAGATGTGTCAAACTGGGAATAACTTTGGTTTAAACTCCAGACACGGTCTCTATCGCAATATCTTAGCAGGGCGTCTTGTCAGAAAGCCTCGCCGCCGGTTACATTGTCTAAAAAGCAATGTCACTGGAACCATATGGTACTCCCTACTTTTATGGGCAGGCTAGCCATTCCACATAAAGATTGCAAAGGACGCGAGGGTAAACGGTTTGTACCAGATTATACTAGTATAGACAAACTATTGAAACTGGGGACGAAGCCAGCCGACGCGACCGGCAATGGCGCTGACACGAGAGGGAGTGGAGAGATGATCCTGTATTTGAATTAGATGTCTACGGCTGAGGAATTGACAGGATGGACTTGGAATGAGTAACACTATGTTAACCTTTATACGCTCACCTAGGTGTCGTGCCAAAAACAAAGATAATGTTCCTTGGCGTTAGATCCTTCGTTTAGGTCCGATTGCTCGCTGCCAAGAAAAGTTATAAGAGAGAAGACCCACTGAACAATCCTGCCCTCATCTGTATGGTCGCTTTAGCCGCAAGCACGGACTCAGTATCATCTGTTCGTCGCAGATTTGCGGTTGCAGATGGCAGCGTCCTTGGAGCCGATACTTGGAGGCGGTGTCTGACATCAACTGTACATCATAGATCATGGAGCTTGTATCTGGCCTTCTCAGAGCATATAAATGTCCTTCCATTCGTGGCGGGTTCCCGGCACTGTCCAGGGCATGAACATCACTTGAATCTAAAACATCATCATAACGTCCACGTCCCATCAGATAATAACGATTATTCACTATCATGATCAGGATACATAACCACTCTACAGTAGATTCCAATTTCTCAAAACTTACCTAGTATCTGTCGATGTGACATTGTGTAACATTTTCATTAACTACTAGTAACACCTCGGCCCCTCGCTGGCGCACGCCGGCTTCGACAACAACTCGCACAAAAAATAAGCCGTCCTATGATCAAACAGTAGAGACCTTTTCTACACGTGAAACTAAATTTTATTTGTAAAAAGCGAGTTGGCGAGGGTACATTATGCAAGCTAAACCGGATCGTTAAACACTACTAGTCACACGACGGCCTGAGTAATTCATCAAATTCTGCCATCATTGCCTCTCCAGCCGTACCCCGAGTCATCGGTTCGTCGGCCTTCGTGTTAAGACTTGCCCGCAGGTGCACCATGTGATTTCCAAAATCTAATCGGTGATATCCACATCCTTCTATTGTCACGAAGCGATACATCGGACAACGCATTCCGTTTTTCGTCAATCCAAAGGCTCGAGCTCTGTCGAAACGTGAGCGCAACTGACGCTCGTGACAGAAACCCATCAACAATTCAACATCGGAAGGAACACAATCCCGCTAGCTTCCGGGAACCGTATTGTCTCATCCCTCTTTACTCTCAGAACCAAACCTCCGAACTCGGACTGTACCCTCCATTAGTAAAGCCTTCAAACGCCACACCTTCCAGATTCTTCTACGCATCGACTATCATTACTTGTGACATGTCGAGGTCTAAATTAAACAAGAAGGGAGTTTTAAACGGCGACTGCGCTAACACATCATCACGGTGCCGTACTCCCGCAAGATTCGAAACGGCTGGGTGAAGCAATCCTCGCATATGTTCCCTTGATAGTTAGCGTTCAGCAATGCCCCGAAAGTCAAGGATTCCGGCCAATGGCGGCGGTTTATTGTGTGGATTGGGTTCAAAATAACTCGAGAGGGTACAGTTATCTTCACATTCGTATAAAACACATCTCAGACTGGGCATTTCTAATCCCAATTCATTCCAGCTACGTTGCATACAGCTCGATAGCACACTAAATTCTAAAGCAGTTTATCAAAATGATTGATCCTTGACTTGACCGGCTAATATCTCAAACCATTCAGAACAATACATCGAATCGCATAAGAGGGCCGTAGAATCTTCGCACATTGCCCGATCTATCTACGCGGGCGGCGTTTTCAGTCCGAGATACCTGCCTGGTACAAAGACACGGAAACATGTTCTCTTGGCCAAATTGGCAAACTTGACACACGATGACCGGCCACAGTTTCCTTCCGGACTGAAGCAGAAAATTACAAACTTCTTGTTCGCTCCAATCACACGAAGACAATCGTTCGTCAGATTAGCTTAGTGTAGAGACGTCTCTGAGACAGAGAATCTCAGCACGGGCCCGTATGGATTATTTTTCCTGCCAGTCATGGTGTCAAATATAATTTTGCTAGAATACCCACCATAACTATGGCCGACCGGGTCCCGTGGCCATGCCGGCTGGAAGGCCTTGATCGGTCTCTACTTTTCTCTTAAAAAGGTAATCTAAGATGCTTAAAAATGTTCGTAGCCATGGCGTCGATGCCGGGGAACTATCGGTAAAACCGTTTCACAAAGATTTTCGCCTGCTGCCTTGCGCGGGCTACGTATGTGCTAAGTGTCACTCACCACTCACGAAAATAAAAACAAACTGTGTAGTAGTCTAAAAGCTGCTTACAATCATTTTGAGGCTTGATTTATTGAGCCAGGTTCGATCTCTGTCGGCGGGGTTGCTAGCGTACTTACGAACAGCGACGCTCAGATGCTACGGGTAAGAGAACTTATCAGTATATGGCACATTTTTCTTCCCTTAACTTAACTTGGACCGCATGATACTATAGGGAGCCAGACCCTTCAGGGGTGCGATCCCAGTGTACTAATGAATGATTAGAGATAATTAGGCACAGTAAGCAAATAGTATCAGAAGACCGGTCCTACCGGCCTTACTGTGGCGGCCATAATCTGCAAGAGAGTACATCCTCCTTTATAGATTTATTTTGCACGTCTTTTCCGGCAGTCATTTGTATACTGCATATGACCAACATTAGTTTTAAGATCCTGGAAGCGCTAAGGGGCAGTTAAGTTTCATGTGTATTACGGGTCGTACGACTGTGGATTCTCGAGTGATCGGTATTTCCTGATTTGATTGATACGAACATCATAGCATTCTGTGGGGTATTGGAAATTTTGACATGTGGCTGTGACGGAATCAACTATGGTCCAGAGCACTACTTTGTTTCAATGCTTGCTTGACTTGGTTTTCTGTATAAGTAACTTTCCTACCAAGATAGATGCACCCAGCAAATACTATTTCTCATGTCGGAATCTTCTTCTTTCCGACGTAATAATGATTGGTACTTCCATACGCATACTAAGCCTTATTTGGTACGCGAGGAACTGAGTGCGGCTTCAAGTTCTATCTCGTCTTGCACATGTAGAACGGCTATTATGTCCATTAGAAAACCATACCAGTCCGAAAATTACGGTCCACCATAAATGATAATAGTTGGGTCTCGTGCGCAGACGGAGGATTTAGTCGTGGCAATATCCAGGTCCGATGGTACTGATCGCATAAATTTTGACCGGCTATGGTATGTTCAGAACACGGCGCTTTGTCATAGGCCGAGGATGTACTGAAAGAGAGACCAATTGCAGCACAGCCGCGTTCATGCATTGATCCGCCACTGGTCGCCAATGCTGAAATGATGAAGGAAGTTGCAGCGCTTATGTAGCCAAAGATCCACGACACAACAGCATTGACGCAATGCGGAATCCCCGGAAGGAACTACTCAATTATGTTGCACAGGAGCGTTACAGTTATGAAAGAGCAATGTTGTGTTATACAGGATGACGACGGGGCGGGGGTGAGCTCATTTGACTGAACAACAGCAGATTTGCACACAGTACCCCGACTCGGGATGCCTATCTGTAGCAGAGTTATATGAATACATGTTAGGTTCGAATCATCATGAAGCGCCTTCGGAGCTATGAAGATTAGACAAAGATCATATGTGGCGCATACCAAGTCCAGGTGCAGCAAGTAAAAAGGCGCTGGAGACGTGATGCAACGAATTAGTTACAACATCCGACATCAGAACGCGGCTATATCCGAAGACATTGCACGGTGTTCATCGAGAGAATAATTATTTAAAGGAGTTAAGTCTGGTGATGGTCCAATCAAATGGCAGAAGGACGAAGGCAGAGTTTCGGGTGACAAAGCGGGTTGTAGGCAGGCACCCAGTTGGAACAGGAGGTGGAGATGTGTTTGTGGCTTAACCCTGGAAACACGCGGCTGTGGTGATTGATCTCACTTTTTTTCTCAACCGTAAAAGGATGCAGCACCATGATTTCATGACACGGTTCATTTTAAGGCCACGTCCCTTTCTGACGATTGGGAATATTAATTTTGGTCTGTCCTCGTTTCGGCATGTTAGCCATCCTGCCTCCACCAACGCTTTTTAGCTCTCCTCAACGAACCCGTACCGCGATGTTCATGCATGGCAAGGCCGTCTCGACTCGTAATGACTTTCAAAACATCGTACGGAGTGGATCACCGTCATCGTCCTCGTCCTCAACATCCAATGCTTCTGCTTATTCTCCACGTGAAAAGTTAACTACTACTACGGCGCCGTCACCGAACCACAGCAAAAGCGTGCAATCCCTCTCGATGTCGGTCGTTTCCTATTTATTCTCAGAAGGCCCCGGCCCATCAAAGCCAATCACTGCCTCGAATGACAGGTCTATAATAAATTTTAGTAGACCAAGCCCTCGAGCTGAGAACAAAGTGCCATGTGAGTCCTTTCCTTCTCCGATCTTGTGACACACGCTCATAGAATGGACTTGCCTTCTGCGATTCAGCATCCACGGCTCGTTTTATCAAGTCGAAGCACCAACAGTCACGATCGGCTCCCATCATTTTGGACGATGACAATGAAGATGATACGCTATCTACGAATCCTAGTAGTTCTTCGCTCTTCAACCACCGCGCCCTAAGCAAAGCGGCACCGTCTATACGTTTTCAGCCTGCACCTCGAAAACCTACTGGAGCGAGAGCAATGCACCGGAATAAGAAGTCCTACGAGTCGACATTCTATAATAGTGATGAACGTGGGCCGGTATCTGTTATCAACATCCCAGACACAGATATGCCATGCTACGATGATGACCAATCTATTATTAGTTCTATTCGTTTCGCCGGTGATCGAGATGGAAAACCGCCGAAGAGGTCGGGTACGGTGGATTCGACTTCCTCTTCTAATTCTTCCATGTCCTGGTACCAACCCGATTCGTTGCCCACCGTATTGGACATCAGTGTTGAGAACCGGGTTGTCGAGTCAAAAGAAACGGATAAAGAGGTGGACGACGACGACGACGACGACGAAGAAGAAAATTTACCGACCCATCGGACAGCTCGTGCCAAGGGCCATGATAAACTATTCCGCATCCTAGGCGAAACCTCTCCCAAGCGACACATATCTCTCACTCCACAATCACAGTCACCGGTGCCACCTTCCTCCACTCCTACTTCACTCCTCTCACCCAAAGTACCCAAATTCTCGTCCTTATCACCCTCACATGGTCCACTCCCATCACAGCCGTTACCCCTAGACCTGCCCAAACACCAAAAACCCTTAAGGCGCAAACGCCGTCCTTCCGCCTTCCAGAATTCTGGCTCACTAGCGCCGTTCTTGAAGCCGCTAGAAAACTCTCGCCGACGCGACTTGCTTGTCAAATCGTACATGATGTCGTCTTTGGCTGTCATGTCATCCCCCACGGCTGTCCCTTCTGCCACATCCCCTCAGGATCCTAGCACCCCTCCGGGTTTGGGCATTGGTGAAAAGGAGGATGAAGTTAAGAATGAAGGAGGACTTTCGGAGTCTATGGCCAAGCAAAATTCGTCTCTCTCTGATTTGCACCATCTACCAGATTCATTGACAGGGTATGCCATGGAAGACTCCCCGTCAATCCCCTCACCACGCCACTCACTGGTATTTGCTTCTTCGTCATCCAACGCCCTCCATCTACATGCTGGCACTTCTGATCTCCCACCGCCTACAAGCAATCACATAGCACCTTTTGAGAGATTCAGAGATTCTCTCGCGACGCAGATGTCTACCTTTTCAGATCTGAACCAACTACCGGCATCACTGAAAGGTCCTACTCTCGAGGAAGAGGAGGAGACTGACGTGTGTTCTTCTGAGGGACAGCCGATGGTTTTTGTTGTGTCAGAACCGTTGACGCCCCTGGCATCCCAAATGCCTACATCACCATCATCATCGTCATCGTCTAACGCTCCGTCATTTATCCATTCCCAAGACCATCTATCGCCCACATCCATCCTTACCGTTCCCCCGCGTACACGACGTCTGCGTCCACTTCCACCACTTCCCCCACTTCCCGTTCATGATCAACCGCATATCGCACCACTACCACCACTACCACTACCACCACTACCACAGGCCAGGGTCTCAAAATTACGCGCGGAAGAGGTTATCGACCCAGATACCGCCTGGGATTCGTACTCAATCATCTCTCCGATCGTTTTCGCCCCTAACGCTAGGCACAACAAGGGCCGCGACAACGACGACGACGACGACGGAGTCGACCGCGAGGACCGAGATGGGGAGAGCGAAGCGCCCTTCCGGTTCGTCACGGGGGAAAAACCACAATCCAAACTCGCTCCCGACTCTGACCCTGAAGACCTCCGAACGACGACGATGAGAGGAAAATGGAAAGAAAACGAACCACTTGTTGTCTTCAACGACATCGTGTGGAATCCCAGTGTGAAAATGAACGATGACCACAGGGATGACGAGGACATGGTTCCACCTACCTCCACTACTACTACTACTAGTATGACGCCCTCTCGGAAGACGCCTGTCTATTGGAAACGCAGCAGAGAGTTTGGCGGTACCGCGAAGATGATGATGATGATGAGGAGCCCTAAGATGGGGCGGGGCAAGGACAAATCAAATTTGTCCTTGTTTCCTGCCTCTCCTCCGGTGCGACGACCACGGACGGCGGAACCGGCCGCGGTGACGGTGGCGACAACGACGACGACGGCGAGGGCGAGCCGGTCGCAGAGTGTGGTGGAGGCGTTTAGGCCTGCTGGTGGGTCCGAGTCTTCTCTGTTCTACGATGAAGTGGTGCCGACTAGGAAGAGGGAGAGTCATTATAAGCCGTGGGTTGGAGAGTGGAATATGGATATACAGGATGCAATTAAGCAGTTGAGATTTCTCAAGTGAGATGCGTACTAGTAGTAGGATTATTACAATGTATAATGTTATTACAGTGATAGGTGGTACTACGTTACACCATCTCCTTTTTCGCCTTCCTAACCTCTTTGGACACCTGTCTATCAAAATAACCCGGACCAATGGCGATTTTCCTCTTCCCGTCTTTTTTCGGATCCAACATATCCGCCAACAGCGCGCGGCGAAGCAGTCTCTCAAGGGGAGCATAGCCAAACCGTAGCGTTACCGGAACCGGTTCGTCGCCTTCCATCATTTCTAGTGTTGGTGTCGAAAACGCTTTCGTTGTACGCTGCTGCGTCGACTCGGACCTGTCATCCTCCAACACCCCTCTCGTCACATCAAACCGAGCCCACTTGACATACTCCAACACCTTCCTTGTCAGCCTCTCATCCACCTCCATTTTCCAAATATCTCCATCGGGGGGGACACCCAAAAATCGGTCTCCCCACCGGCTCTCCCCCGGGATTCGTATCCGCTTGATATCCCACCGGACTCGGGTCATGATGTGTTTGAGCACGATAAAGTAGGTTCTGGGCGTGATAACGAGCTTGAGGTAGGAGAAAGAGTTGATGAGGACGATGGAGGCGGCGTAGTCTTGGGTTCGGAGGAAGGAGCGGAGGGCGACGTTGAGTACGGAGGGGGTGAGTTCGAAGGATGTAGGTGTTGCGGATGCGGATTGAGATCGATACGCCTTCATCATTTCGAAAAACAGCTGCCGCGGTGAAAGGATGACATTTTGCCCTCCATCGTGACCACGCTCTTGAGCCTTCTTCACATCATAAAACCTATACAGCGCATTAAACAAGCTCCCAAACGTGCACGCTTCTGGGGCCACGTTCCCATTTTCTCTGTCCGCCACCACTTTGAGCACCGCATAGACCGAAAAAGCGTGGTACAGGTTCCCTTCGCGGGCCGCGCGCGAGATGAGGATGTTGAGGAGGGTCGTGTCTGGTTGGATGTGGTTAGATTGCATGATTTCGAGGACGCGGTTGACGGCGGTGGAGTTCCATGAGGTGGTATCGCGGATGGCGGACATGATGGCGACGTAAGGTATCTGTGGGACAGTGCTTGAATCAGAACTGGTACTCCCGGGACTGGAACTGGCCAGGGCGTCGTCGTAACGCGATAAAGACTCGAGCGCGTCTTCCAATTGGTCGTTACGAACTTGGGCATCGACGAGTTTGGCCAATAATAGCTTTCCAGGTGTATAGTCGCCGCTCTTGGCCTCGATAAACTTTCCGATAACATCCACAATAAGTCCATACGACGAGCCGAGGTCTACCATAATCCGAAGTGTTTGCAACAAAGTCGACTCGGTAAACAGCGGGTTACTGAACATCCTATCAAACGTGCCCGACAGAGTAACGTCCTCAGGGGAGAGTGAAACGAGCATGGCGAGCATCTTGGCGTTCAAACGAAGCGAAGGCAAGAGTTCATTTTTGAGCATCCGTTCGTAGACGGAAGTTGCTGCAAGGAAGCATTTGTGGTTTATGAGGAGAGAAATGGTGGGTTCGTACACTCTATGAGAGGAATTTGGTGATTTGAAGTATCTGTCTAGGGTGCGGTGGACGGTGTGGTTGAATTTGGATGGGTCTAGTTCGCGAGAGAGGTAGTCCCGGATGGATTGGGTGACTTTGTAGATTCTGAGGTGGTCAGCATGGGTTGTTGTCGAGTAGGTGCGAATGGCGGCGCATAGGGAGCGGTTGAACATGCGCTAGCTGGTAGTGGGCCAAAACAAACGACGCTCATGGGCAAACTCAACATCGCCCACCACAAATCGTACCATCCGT